>SNVD02016311.1:7500-12735 GCA_013180625.2 Boswellia sacra | reverse complement strand
CATATGTTGTAGATCAGAATATCCTGAGGAAACTTTCCTTCTTGACCCTCTTCAGATTCCGACCGGAAGGCGATCAAAACCGTCGAAAACAGTGTTCACATTCACTATTCATCCGTTGTCAACCGGCGAGTGAAAGAACACCTCCATCACCATCGTGTTGGCCTTAGCTCGATCTACAACTTTCCCTTCTTCAGCACCACCAGATTCGCGCCGCAACACCTCCGTTCAAGGCTTTGAAGTTTTGGATATTTCACTATTCACCGCCACCTCTCGCCGGAAAACGGCGAGTTGCATCTCACCTCCATCAAATTCTTGTAGATCAGTCGACCATCTACAAGTTTCCCTTCATCAGCACCACCAGATTCGCGCCGCATCACCTCCGTTCAAGGCCACAAAGGTTCGGATTTACTATTCACCGCCACCTCTCACCGGAAAACGGCGAGTTGCATCTCACCTCCACCACCACCTTGTAGATCGAGCAATGCTGACCAACTTTCCCTTCTTGGGCGTTACCTGTTTCTAACCGCAAGTCCCTCAAATCACCATCTCTTCATTCGGGTGACACTATTCAACTCCGGTTTCACTGTTCTTCCGGCCGGTATCACTGTTCATCAACCCTTACCAGATTGTTCCTCAGGCTATTTCACACAACTTTTCCTTTTGGTCGAGCTGCATATTCCTTGTGGATTATCGTTTATAAAGAGATGTTGACTTTAGAAGCCGAGCCGCTTCGGTGACTGGTTTGCCTTCGTTCTCCCATCTTTTTTTATGATTGTGCATTGTATTTGATTTGTATTTACTGGATGGACCCACCTAAGGCAAGTGCTGGCTCTTGGATACCACTCAAACCCTCCATAGCTAACACGAAAAGGTAAGGAGACAGAGGATCACCCTGTCGGACTCCTCTGGATGCAGTAAAGAAACCATGGAGCTCCCTATTCAACGAAATGGAGAAGTGTGCAGAAGATAAGCAGGTCCCTATCCACTGAATCATACACTCTGGAATACCAATAGTCCGTAGCCCCACACAAATGAAATCCCAGCTGACTGTATCAAAAGCTTTACGAAGGTCCACTTTAAGAGCACACCGCGGCGGTGAACTCCCAAGGTGGTAATTGTGCATGAGCTCCTGTGTCAGCAAAATGGCATCAAAGATCCTCCTTCCTGGGACAAAGGCAGATTGTGAACTCCCAATTACATCAGGTAAGACTGTTTTGAACCGATTCACTATCACTTTTGAGATACACTTATAAAGCACATTACAGCAGGAAATCGGTCTAAAGTCATTCATGGTCCTTGGGCGCTCCACCTTGGCAATCAGAGCAATCTTGGTAGCATTAACACACCTAGGCATCCGACAGGTAGCAAAAAAATGTCGCACAGCGGCTCTAAACTCTGCACCAATAATCCCCCAAGCTTTCTTAAAAAACAAAGAGGTATATCCATCTGGCCCAGGAGCTTTATCATCAGGGATGGAGAACAAAGCTGTCTTGATCTCGTCATCGGTAATAGGGCAAACAAGGAAGGCAACATCGCCTCCGAAATCCTCCCAGAAAAGAACCTAGAAGCATCCGCGACAGAAGGTCGTACAGGAGCAGTGAGCAGCCTCTGAAAAAAATCCACTGCCAGGCTACCTAAACCGCTCCGATCGGCAATCACTGTACCATCCTCATCCTCAAGCTGATGAATCCGATTCCTGACTTGTCGATGGATCAAAGATCTGTGAAAAAACTTAGTATTTTTATCCCCTAAAGTGAGCCACTGAACTCTGGATCTTTGACGAAAGAAAGCCCCCTCATCCTGACAAAGTCTAAAGTATTGCTTGCAGAGATCTCTCTCAGCAGAAATGCACTCTACTGAAAATGGGTCCGCATCTAGAGCAGCCTGAGCTGCAGCCCACTGTGCCCGAGCCTCAATAACCCTGCTAGAAATTTTACTAGAAGTTCGACCATGGAGAGTCTTAAGTTCTCGCTTCAGCATACCTAACTTCTGAGTGAAACAATACATGGGGTTGCCATTTACTGGAGAATCCCAAACCCTCTGAACAATCTCTAGAAAATCCTCACGATCAGCCCAGAAATTCAGAAATTTAAAAGAGGTGGGCCCTCGGTGCCGTTTATCTGTAATCTGGATAACCATAGCACAATGATCAGAGACATCTCTGGGGAGGATCTCTGAAAAGGTACCTGGCCAAGTCGAGAGCCAGGAAGAACTACCAAAGCTCCAGTCCAGTGTTCTCAAGATAGTCCCCTCTCCTTGTTGTCCATTATGCCAAGTTTAACGAAGCCCAGAAGATGGAACCCTAATCAACTCCGCATCATGAACACACTGCCCAAACTCATCCATATAACCATGCCAAGATAGATCCCCACCAACCCTGTCTGAAGACCTCAAGATAGCATTGAAATCACCTAATGCCATCCAAGGTAGTTCACCAAAAGCTACAGCCTGATCTCTGATGGAGTCCCATAACTGCCGACGAATACCCGGGTCATTAGAACCATAAACAAAGACCAACCCAAAAGAAATATTATCGGATAAACAGGTAACCCGACAAACCATCCACTGGGGAGAACATTGTAAGCTGCTCAAGCTATACAACGTAGGATCCCAACAGACTAAGATTCTGCATGCAACCGAATCAGTGACGTTCGACAAAAAACCCCAAGAGGGACAAACTGTAGAAAAAACCGAATCAAAATGCTGCTGTTCAACCTTAGTTTCCAAGAGACCAATTATACTCAGGGAGAATCTAGAAATCCAATTCCTAACTGCCCGCTGCGTAGAGAAGCCATTTAGGCCTCTAACATTCCAACTTCCTATCATAGGAAACTGGAACAATCACAAACTGGAAAAAAACTCTCAGCAGGGGCTATTGCGCCCCCGACCCCTTTGCCTCCTCCAATCTTGTTGGACCTGCTTACCCTCTGCCTCAAGAAAAGGATCAGTAGGTTGTATGCTATCTAATGGTGATATATTAAGAGTCTCAGAGTTAGCTTCTGAGGATGATGGAGTCGATGGATCATCAGACAAGGAAGCCTCCTTGTTTATAGTACACTCCGGCAAGTGATAAGGCCCAGGCCGAAACTGATCTATCTTAACAATAGCAAGTGAATCAGGAGCCGTCTCAGACTCTGAATCCGGATCTGATGATCAAATATCATCCTTAGCAATAGTCACCAAAGCCCTGTCAATAGCAACTGGTCCCACAATTGCTAAGGTAGAAGCTGAATGCTCAGTATGATCAACTTCTGTAACATCAGGGGCTATAGCCTTTCCCTTGTCCCTCGAGGTGGGGACTGAAGTAGTAACTGGCGTCTTAGCCTCACGAGATGTAGGATGCACAACCGGCACATGACAGGTATGTCCAAATAAGCAACACTTAGGACAACGTTTCGGTTTCCATTCATATTCTACTCTGATCTTGATAGGCTCAGAGGATAGCTTACACCGGATCTCAAAGTCCTGCACTGGAGAATGCTCTGCATCTATCTCAACACAAACCCGGGCATAAGATAACCGAGTCCGCTCATATGTCATCTTGTCACAAGATAATGGTCGACCAACCATACTCGAAACAGCACTAAGAGCTTTGGCTGACCACAGAGGAAATGGCAGCCCATGCAAGCGAACCCAGACTGGGATCCTGGAGATCCTACTCTGGTCAAAGGAGAAGTGAGGATTCCACTGTTGGAGAATGATGTGCTTCCCACCAAACATCCAGGGTCCTCTTTCTAAAATGTCATGGACCTCCTCTACGGTCCTGAATCTGAATATCAAGAAGCCTGTCCCAGTAGAGCGGACATCCTCCAAACCACTAGATTTCCATGCACGCATGGCAATGGAACGTGCAGCATGAAAAGGCATAGTATATCCCGGAAAGAATCCCACAATACAGCGTAGCCAATCAGCCCCAGCATCATCTACCAAATCATCTGGGAGCTCAAGGATCGAACCTGGGACCTTTTTGGCTATCGGGTCAAGGTGAAATCTAGTGTTAGCCTCAGTAACCCGAATCCTGTCAGCCCAAGAACCGGGTGTTTTAGGTAAAGGTTGTGTGTGGGTGGTTTTTCGAGTAGGAGGGTGTGTTTGAGTGTCACGAGGTGGGTGTTTTGGCTGGTTAGGTTTGGTAGTGGCGGGGGCGGCCATGGTGGAGATGGTGTGGTGCAGGCTAGGAAAAATATGGTGAAAAAACTCCAAGTAGCAAACAACCCAAACCAGACGAGAACTCCAAAGAATCCAACCAACAATCCAAATACCAACAGTCCAAACAACCAGTGTACACAAAATAGCAAATTCACAACAGTTTAATAAGCGAACGATGATAAAGTGAAATTGCAGTAGAGGGCGCGCATACCGGTCACCAAATCGGGCATGAAATAAAACTGATGAATAGTTCTCGTCGACGTCGCTCCTTAGATTTTATTATCCACAAGAAATTTGATGGTCGACCAAGAAGCAAATATGCATGAAATAGGCCGAGGAGCAACCTGCCAGGATCGGTGAAAAGTGCCACCGGATGAACAGTGCCTCCTTATCGGGAATAGTATTCCCGAAAAGGAAAATGCGATTTCAGGAGAAAAAACTGGGAATCTGACAACGCAACACAAGTGAAAGTTGATCGACGACTCCTGATCTACAGACTGATGCCGGAGGTGACGACCCACTTGCCGTCCAAGAGAAAACCGGTCGTGAACAGTAATTAAAAAGGTCGTGAACGGGGTAGAAGACAGTCGAACCAGGTTTCGGCGCTGAAAGAAGAATTGCAGATCGGGCCAAGACGAAGGTGACTACGCTGGTGGTGACTATTCACTCGCCACCTGAGGCGAGTGAATAGTGAAAACCGATTGTCTTCTTGCACAGATTTGAACGTCTTCCAGTCAAAATCTCCAAGGGCTCAAGAAGAAAAGTTTGATTATCGTGCTTAGATCTACAATATGCATAAATCCTAAGACCTAACTCACAAAACCGGCGAAGTGAACAGTAACTCCGGCGGTGTCATTTGAGAGAAAAAAATTTTTCTTCCCCTAAACCCTAAACCCTAAACCCTAAACCCTAAACCCTAAACCCTAAACCCTAAAACCCTAAACCCTAAACCCTAAACCCTAAACCCTAAACCCTAACCCTAAACCCTAACCCTAAACCCTAAACCCTAAACCCTGTCTCTTATACACATCTAAAACCCTAAACCCTAAACCCTAAACCCTAAACCCTAAACCCTAAACCCTAAACCCT
>SNVD02016308.1:0-12786 GCA_013180625.2 Boswellia sacra | reverse complement strand
AATCAATGATAGAAATCTGGTTAAGGGATCATTCTCCACAACAAGATATGGATTTGCGAATTAATTGTAGAATTATCATCCAATTACACCATTGAAATTATCAACCGTAGATAACAACAAGCTCTGTTTATCCCAATCTTTCCTTACTTTGTTGTTAAACAAAACAGGCTCTTTATTTAATCTCTATCCATTAAACAACCTAGAAAAACTCTCTAAATTTAATTCAATGGATGCATTACGATAAAAAAGATAGGTTGATCTAAGCAATAAACACACAAGCTCGGATTATTTAACTTAGGTTGTATTCTCCAATTGCAATCTATGATCACAAATTTGCTACTAAGGATTAGAAATTCAAGACAATTACGGATCAAGATTTCTAGTCTAGCAATAGACAACAACCAGATTATATTCAGTTGGTCATTTGAAATACAATTCAGCAAGCAATCATAAGCATTAGATATAGGAAAATACAAGCAACTTCAATTAGAGAATTGGATAACAACTTCTTGCACAATCAACTCACAAAAAACCATATCAGGGGCTTTGAAATCACCCTCAACCAATTCAGATTCAGTTACACATGTTTAAGAACGTGGTAAATACAATACAACATGGAGACATTCCAGAAAATGAAAGGGAAGGGGAAAACTTAGCAAATTTGATGTAATTCTCTTTAGATTGTAGTTCTTCCTCTTTCCAAGCTTCCTTTCTCCTTCAAGAACTCGAAGAGATGAAAGAATTCCAGAGCTTCAACCTCCACCACGTTCTCCCCTCTTCAAGTTATGAAAATAAAACCCTAAAATGTGTTTAAATACTCTGCTACAGTGACTTGCTACAGTGCCCCGTATTATACATGCTACAGTGCTTGTGGAATTATATTCTATACATCTCACACTGTTTTGATTACAACTTTTGGTACACTGAATGGATTTATAAACCATAAATTTCTCCAGAAAATAGACTTCGAGAGCTTTCCAACGGTATATAACATGTCATCGGGTTCATTGTATATCAATACAATTAATTCCGAGAATATCACTGACTAGCAGAGGTGAAAATGAAGGGTTTTACTCCATTTTTGTGCAAGTTGCTCCAAAACTCCTACAAACATCAAAACCACACAAAACATAAAAATACCAAGGAATATAGCAAAGAAACATGGACGAATTGATATAAAAGTAATACATAAATAGACACCTATCAAATTCCCCCACACTTAGACTTTGCTAGTCCTCGAGCAACTAAATGATACGAAACAAAACTAAACCGAAACAGAATCAGAGAAAAATTAAAACACAACAATGCTTCAACTTGTAAATAGGCCTCAAAGATTGTACTTAATTATAACCCAAGGAATACTTCAAAATAATGCACTTGATCAAGAATTTATCTCAAAAATTAGTTTCGCTTCACTTCAATTCCTCAAGTGTGTGTGTGTAGAGCCATTCTCACCTAATCACTTGTAACCCGGATGAGTTTATGCATAAAAAATGAATCATATTTAATATTGAAGATGTGTGTATAAATGAACTCCATAGGCTTGCTTTTCAAGTCACTCTCCACTAATGTAGACATGCACAACACCAAGGATCAAGTAGGACTTTATTAAGCTTGTAACGTTGGCTTGGGTGAAGGTATGATAAAGGATAATAATTTGGCTCAAATCACCCACAAACACATAAATCATTCAATACTATGTAGAGCTCAACCCTATAACACAACTTTATTTTAATTCACCAGGTTACTCCCCCAAACTTATTTAGAACACTCAATCTTCTTTTTTTTTTTCTCTTCTCTTCTTCTTCTTTTTTTTGTAGAAAACAAAAGAAACTACAACCCCACACTTTGTTGTTTCATTCTTTTTAAGAACACCCAAGGGTATAGGACTCTTTTTCTTTTCTTTTTGTTTTCTTTTTTTTTTTTAACTGCAATTCCACTCCCCCACACTTAAACAATACATTGTCCTCAATGTTTAAGTACGTGAAAGATAAGTACAGATTTTTTTCTCTTTTTTTTTTTTTTTTTACAAACATAATAAAACTCACTTGCATTGCTCATGGCACAATCCAACCTCCTCTAACTTCCCAAAACAAGAACATAGCTCAAAATGTAATTGCGAATGATTTACATGCTCATAGGTAAGGGATAAACTGTTTGGAACAAATTCAATTGAGATTAGTAAATCTTTTAGTGAGTTAACAAAGAAAAAGGTTTACAGAGGCTCAAAGGGGTAACTAGGGATCAATTTTAATCAAGGTTGGCTCTTAAGGCTCAAACGGTCCAAATATGGCCTAAATCATTTCCCTAATGTTGCACAGTCTAGGATTTCGCCTTGAGTGACCATCAAACAAGTTCTAGAATTCATCGAAATCTGAAGAAACACTTAAATTACATCAACTTTCTCTAAGTAAACAAATAACTCAGTGATAATAGCTCAGTGCTCAATGTTGCGCAAGGAATCAAAAGCAAAGCGAAAACCAATAAACATTTCAAGCACACAGATCCTGCATCATTTATCATTTTCCAAGAGTTATTCTTAATTCAATCATTATCTTATCATCGACACACAAAATGCAAGAAAAGAGGTACGTGGCGTTGTTACACCTGAGTCAAGATTGTATATTTCAACAATCCTTAAGACCAGTAGCCCGCAGACTTTAGGTTTCCAGCCTATATACCTTTATTATGAAAGAACAAAACAAGATACAAGACACTTCAAACAACATGAAATAACCAAACTACAGATTTATGTCGAGAGAATGCGTTTCAAGGGTTAAAGAAAACCCCATATTCTGCCATTCTCAGGTTTTTCCACAATTGTTTTTTTTGAATCGAAACTGATAAAAATAAAAACACATAACAACTCTAAATTACACAAAACTAAACTCACCCATAAAATAACAAAGTTCAACAAGTCAGTAAACAAAAACAAGTTAGTTAGAATGGGTCTAAAAAGTTTAGAAGTTAGCCTCCTTATTCAGCCATTATGGATTGAAGAGATCCAGAATGCGTTTCAAGAAAACTTAAACTTTTTAAGCCACCACTCTAAAAGCAAGGATTAGAAAATATTACCTACGGTGAAAGAAACAACCTGAAAAAAAACTCAAAAGAAATGTCATAAAAAAAACTCAAATAAACACAATAAAGAGAAAGTAAACGAAAATGAAGCAAACCAGCAGATAGAGATTACAGATGGAGTGTTAAATCCAGTTTACGCCTCTTATTGCCTTCTCCAAACCAATCAATCCGAGCTGTTGTTGGATCAAGCGAATAGACGAATTCTTGTAGTTTGTCAATTAACTCCCCTGCCGTTGAAGCTGTAACAAGGATTTGCCTTGCTGATGGTGAGATAAAATTTTTTTCTACAGCTTGATCAAGAAAAAACAACAAACCATCAAAAAAGTTTTTGACATTTAACAAACCAATGGGTTTTTTATGGATGTTTAGCTGTGCCCAAGAGGTGATTTGAAATATCTCCTCTAATGTGCCATAACCACCCGGTAAAGCTATAAATGCATCGGACTTAACAACCATATGTGCAATACGCTCATGCATGCTAGAGACATGTAACTCTTCCCCGATTGTGTTGCCTACGATATCTCGCACAGCTAATGGTTTAGGTATAATGCCGAGAACTTTACTTCCTCCCAAGGATGCAGCTGTCGACACACACCCCATTAACCCAAGACTACCCCCTCCATAAATCAAATGAATACCCCTCGCAGCTAATGTCCTACCAAGATCAAGAGCTTCTGTGGTAAACTCTCCATCTTTACCAAATTGCGATCCGCAAAATACGCATATATTGCGGAATCGCCGAATTGGTGTTTTCTCCATTTCTACAAGTGCTCTAATCTTGTGTAAGACACTTTAGATATTATGCTTTTCAATTGCAAGACAGGTTATGGAATGACATATGAAAACATGCAGAATGTATATATACACACATAAAACTCTCCAATTTTGACACATGGGGACATACTTTCGGTGGGGGTTGCTCGATGCAGATTTATCGCCCCCAAGATTTGAAAAAATGAGATATGCTTTCGACGAGGTTTGACAAAACCTACACACTTGTCTCCCACGTGAAGCATGGAAAATGGAGATACACTTTCGGCGGGGGTTGACAAAACCTCCACACTTGTCTCCCACGTGTACTTATGCCATAGGGTAGTCATATGGTTTGTCAAAAAGAAACTTGAAATTAAAACAAACAAAATCAACAAACAACAACAACACAAAAACAACATTGATAATCAGATCAAACGAAACAAGAAAAAAAATTCTACAACAACAACACACATTCAAATATACAAGTAGTTGTGATTGTGGCTCACATCTTGATAAGTGTCTATTTATATATCATTTTCATATCAATTCGTCCATGTTTCTTTGCCATATTCCTTGGTATTTTTATGTTTTTGTGTGGTTTTGATATTTGTAGGAGTTTTGGAGCAACTTGCACAAAAATGGAGTAAAACCCTTCATTTTCACCTCTGCTAGTCAGTGATCTTCTCGGATTTAATTGTTTGATATACAATGAATCCGACGACATGTTATATACCGTTGGAAAGCTCTCGAAGTCTATTTTCTGGAGAAATTTACGGTTTATAAATCCATTCAGTGTACCAAAAGTTGTAATCAAAACAGTGTAAGAAGTATAGAAATGTAATTCCACAAATCACTGTAGCATGTATAATACGGGTTACTGTAGCAGGTTACTGTAGCAGAGTATTTAAACACATTTTAGGGTTTTATTTTCATAACTTGAAGAGGGGAGAACGTGGGAGGAGGCTGCAGCTCTGGAATTCTTTCATCTCTTGGAGTTCTTGAAGGAGAAAGGAAGCTTGGAAAGAGGAAGAACTACCATCCAAAGAGAATTACATCAAATTTGCTAAGTTTTTCCCTTCCCTTTCATTTTCTGGAATGTCTCCATGTTGTATTGTTTTTACCACGTTCTTAAACATGTGTAACTGAATCTGAATTGGTTGAGGGTGATTTCAAAGCCCCTGATATGGTTTTTGTAAGTTGATTGTGTAAGGAATTGTTATCCAATTCTCTAATTGAAGTTTGCTTGTATTCTCCCATATTTAATGCATATGATTGCTTGCTGATTGTATTTGAGTGGCCAACTGAATATAATCTGGTTGTGATTTAATGCTAGACTAGAAATCTTGATCCGTAATTGTCTTGAATTTCTAATCCTTAGTAGCAAAATTGTGATCAGAGATTGCAATTGGAGATACAACCTAAGTTAAATGATACGAGCTTGTGTGTTTATTGCTTAGATCAACCTATCTTTCTTATCGTAATGCATCCATTGAATTAAATTTAGAGAGATTGTTCTAAGTTGTTTAATGGATAGAGATTAAATAAGAGCCTGTTTTATTTAACAACAAAGTAAGGAAAGATTGGGATAACAGAGCTTGTTGTTATCTACGGTTGATAATTTCAATGGTATAATTGGATGACAATTCTATGATTAATTAGCAAATCCATATCTTGTGGCAGAGAAGGATCCCTTAACCATGTTTCTCTCATTGAGTTTTCACTCAAATTAACTTTCTGTTTTGTTATTCTTTACTTGCATTAATATTTCATCTAGTTAATCAATCAACAAAACCCCCCTCATTTAGTTTATTGTTGCGTTCGAATAACAAATTCAATTAGAATCAATCCTCGTGGGAACGATATCTTACTTATCACTTTATTACTTGTGCGACTAGTATACTTGCTAGTTCGAACGCACAATCACATCTTTCCCTCTGGTTTTAACGTCCCAGTAACGGCTGAAACCCTTCTATGATCCGGGGATTTGTTCCCATCCAGTGTTCTTATAAAACTGGCAACAGGGTCGTTTTTAGTCAATCCCTAGACTATAAACTGCAATTCTCACGAAATTGTGGTCCATAATTAAGCAATTCACGCAGGAGGGGGTGGACAAGTCCACAAGAATGTGACTCGAGAGTTAACAAAACATTATCCTCCAGCGACTCATTTACTCAAACCATTCTTAATAAATGAAAGTTTATCCTCTCTATTCCTGGACGCAAAACCTAATGAACGACAAGTCTGGTTACAATTCCATCTAGCACATTTATAACATACTTGTAACCTTTTCGCTCTTCGCCTCTTGGCGTAGTAGCTCTTTCCTAGACCATGCATGTATTTTGCGAGATTAATGTCCGGCTCACCGGACAATCTCACCTTGGCTTTGATAAGCCATCGGATATCCGCAGACACATTTAGGAGCATCAACGCCCAAAGTCTAGTCATCCGTACTTTATAAATTTTAAACACAGCATTTTGAGGAAGTGAAGGGAATATTTACGAAGGTTCAACAGAAAGATATCAGCATCCATTGAAGAGGAGAAAAGGAGAGATATTACCGATAATGCGATTGAATTTCTTCTTCTCCCAGATATGCACGTTTCAAACCTTCGAGCAATGAATTCAGCTCCCTTTTGGGATGTTTCCTCAATCGTTGCAAACAAATGAATTCGAAGTACGAAATAATCAAATTAAACAAAAGGAAAAGAAAAGAGCAGAAACGAAACTAAAGACACATAAAAGAGATAACAACGCAATAGCAAACAAAAGTAAAAAACAAGTAAAAAAATATAAAAAACAAATAAGACAGATGGCAAAGAGAGATAAAACCTGATCAATTTGATGGCCTACGAAAGGAATCTCCTCGAGACACAAAAAGCGATCATTATTACCTTATTTTATTTTTCTTTTCTTTTTTTTTAATTTATTTTGCAAAAACATTGGGTTGCCTCCCAATAAGCGCTTGGTTTAACGTCCTCAGCCCGACGTTTGTTCCATCATGGGAGGGTCCAATCTCTGCTGTGCTTCTCTAGTGGGCTTGGATCCTTCTTCCAACAAGAATTGGTGCATGCATATGGCTGGGCCTTGGATGTTAGCAATCGTCCACCCAATAGCGATTTTGTGATCTGTAAGTATTCGGACGAGTTTCTCTTCTTGTATTCGTGCAAGGCCCATTTCTATTATAATTGGCAAATGATCATTCTCACTCAAGAATCCATGCCTCAAATGATCTGGAAGAAGCTTAAGTGATGCGTTCGAAACTAGCAAGTATACTAGTCGCACAAGGAATAAAGTGATAAGTAGATATCGTTCCCACGAGGATTGATTCTAATTGAATTCGTTATTTTCCAGCAACGATAAACTAAACAGGCGGGGTTTTGTTGAATGATTAACTAAATGAAATAAGAATGCAAATTAAGAATAACAAAACAGAAGTTAATTTGAATGAAAGATCCATGAGAGACACTTGGTTAAGGGTTCTTTCTCTGCCACAAGATATGAATTTGTGAATTAACATAGAATTGTAATCCAATTACAGCATTGAAGTTATCAACCGTAGATAACAACAAGCTCTGTTATCCCAATCTTTCCTACTTTGTTGTTAAATAAAACAAGCTCTTTATTTAATCTCTATCCATTAAACAACCTAGAACAAGCTCTCTAAGTTTAATTCAATAGAAGCATTACGATGAGAAAGATAGGTTGATCTAAGCAATAATCACACAAGTTCGGATTATTTAACCTATGTTGTATTTTCCAATTGCAATCTCTGATCACAATTTTGCTACTAATGATTGGAAATTCATGACAATTACGGATCAAGATTTCTAATCTAGCAATAGACAACAACCGATTATATTCAGTTGGCCATTCCAAATACAATCAGTAAGCAATCATAAGCATTAGATATGGGAAAATATAAGCAACTTCAATTAGAGAATTGGATAACAATTTCTTACACAATCAACTCACAAAATCCATATCAAGGGCTTTGAAATCACCCTTTACCAATTCAGATTTAGTTACACATATTCAATCAGAATAACAAATACAATACAGAGAAATTCCAGAATTGAAAAGGAAAGAAAGAACTTAGCAAATTCTTTGAAAATCTTCTTTGTAGATGAATCTTCTTGGAATTGTAGTTCCTCCTCTTTTCAAAATCTTCTTTCGCCTTCAAGAACTCCAAGGGATGAGAGAAATCCAGAAATGCAGCCTCCTCCCACGTTTTTCCCCTCTTCAAGTTCTCAAAATAAAACCCTAAAATGTGTTTAAATACTCTGCTACAGTAACGTGCTACAGTGTCCCGTATTATACATGCTACAGTGATGTGTGGAATTACATTTCTACACTTCTCACACTGTTTTGATTACAACTTTCGGTACACTGAATGGATTCATAAACCTTAAATTTCTCTAAAAAGTAGACTTCGAGAGCTTTTCAACGGTATATGATATGTCATCGGGTTCATTGTATATCAATTACAATTAAATCCGAGAAGATGGTTGACTAGCAGAGGTGAAAATGAAGGGTTTTACTCCATTTTTGTGCAAGTTGCTCCAAAACTCCTACAAACATCAAAACCACACAAAAAACATAAAAATACCACGGAATATAGCAAAGAAACATGGACGAATTGATATAAAAGTAATACATAAATAGACACCTATCAAATTCCCCCACACGTAGACTTTGCTAGTCCTCGAGCAACTAAAATGATACGAAACAAAACTAAACCGAAACAGAATCAAAGAAAAATTAAAAAACACACAAATGATTCAACTTGCAAATAGGCCTCAAAGATTGTACTTAATTATAACCCCAGGAATACTTCAAAATAATGAACTTGATCAAGAATTTTATCTCAAAAATTAGTTTCGCTTCACTTCAATTCCTCAAGTGTGTGTGTGTAGAGCCATTCTCACCTAATCACTTGTAACCCGGATGAGTTTATGCATAAAAATGAATAATATTTAATATTGAAGATGTGTGTATAAATGAACTCCATAGGCTTGCTTATCAATTCACTCTCCACTAATGTAGACATGCACAACACCAAGGATCAAGTAGGACTTTATTAAGCTTGTAACGTTTGGCTTGGGTGAAGGTATGATAAAGGATAATAATTTGGCTCAAATCACCCACAAACACATAAATCATTCAAGACTATGTAGAGCTCAACCCTATAACACAACTTCATTTCAATTCACTAGGTTACACTCCCAAACTTATTTAGAACACTCAATTTTTTTTTTCAGAAAACAAAAGAAAACTACACCCCCACACTTTGTTGTTTCATTCTTTTTAAGAACATTAAGGGTATAGATCTCTTCTTCTTCTTCTTTGTTCTTTTTTTTTTCTTTCTTTTTTCTTTTTTTTTTCTTTTTTGTTTTTATTAGCACCTTCCCCCCCCACACTTAAACAACACATTGTCCTCAATGTGTAAGTACGTGGACGATAAGTACAGATTGGGCTTTTTTTTTCTTTTTCTTTTTTTACAAACACAATAGGACTCACTTGCATTGCTCATGACACATCCCAACCTCCTCTAACTTCCCAAAACCAGAACATAGCTCAGAATTTAATTGTGAATGATCTACATGCTCATAAGTAAGGGATAAACTGTTTGGAACAAATTCATTTGAGGTTAGGAAATCTTTTAGTGAGTTAACAAAGAAAAAGGCTTACAGAGGCGCAAAGGGGTAACTAGGGATCAATTTCAGTCAAGGTTGGCTATTAAGGCTCAAACGGTCCAAAGATGGCCTAATCATTTCCCCAATGTTGCACAGTCTAGGATTTCGCCTCGAGTGACCATCAAACAAGTTCTAGAATTCATTGAAATCTGAAGAAACATTTAAATTACATAAACTTTCTCTAAGTTAACAAATAACTCAGTGATAATAGCTCAGTGCTCAATGTTGCGCAAGGAATCAAAAGCAAAGCGAAAACCAATAAACATTTCAAGCACACAGATCCATGCATCATTTATTATTTTTCAAGAGTTATTCTTAATTCAATCATTATCTTATCATCGACCCACAAATTGCAAGAAAAGAGGTACGTGGCGTTGTTACACCTGAGTCAAGATTGTATATTTCAACAATCCTTAGGACCAGTAGCCCGCAGACTTAAGGTTTCCAGCCTATATACCTTTATTATGAAAGAACAAAACAAGAAACAAGACACTACAAACAACATGAAAAAAACAAACTACAGATTTATTGAGAGAGAATGCGTTTCAAGAGTTAAGAAAACCCCATATTCTGCCATTCTCAGGTTTTTCCACAATGTTTTTTTTTTTCGAATCGAATCTGATAAAAACAAAAACACACAACAACTCGAAATTACATAAAACTAAACTTACTCAGAAAATAATAAAGTCCACCAAATCAGCAAACACAAACAAGTCAGTTAGAATGGGTCTAAAAAGTTTAGAAGTTAGCCTCCTTATTCAGCCATTATGGATTAAAGAGATCCAAAATGCGTTTCAAGAGGACTTACACTTTTTAAGCCACCACTCTAAAAACCAAGATTAGAAAATATTACCTGGGACAAAAGAAACAACCTAAAAAAACTCAAAAAGAAATGACATAAAAAACTCAAATAAACACAATAAAAAGAAAGCAAACGAAAACAAAGCAAACCAGCTGATAGAGATTACAGATGGAGCGTTAAATCCAGTTTACGCCTCTTATTGCCTTCTCCCAAACCATCTATCGCGATAAGTATTGTTGGATCAGGCGAATAGACGAATGCTTTGTAATTTGTCAATTAACTCCCCTGCAGTTGAAGCTGTAACCAGGATTTGCCTCGCCGACTGTGAGATGAAGTTGTTTTCTACTGCTTGATCAAGAAAAGACAACAAACCATCAAAAAAATTATTGACATTTAACAAACCAATGTGTTTCCGATGGATGTTTAGCTGTGCCCAAGAGGTGATTTGAAATATCTCCTCTAATGTACCATAACCACCAGGCAAAGCTATAAATGCATCGGACTTAACAACCATATGTGCAATACGCTCATGTATGCTAGAGACCTGTAACTCTTTCCCGATTGTGTTGCCTACGATATCTCGTACAACTATTGGTTTAGGGATAATGCCGAGAACTTTGCTCCCTCCTAGGGATGCAGCTGTTGACACACACCCCATTAACCCAAGACTACCCCCTCCATAAATCAAATGAATACCCCTCTCAGCTAATGTCCTACCAAGATCAAGAGCTGCTGTTGTAAACTCTCCATCTTTACCAAATTGCGATCCACAAAATCCGCATATATTTTGGAATCGCCGAATTGGTGTTTTCTCCATTTCTACAAGTGCTCTAAACTTGTGTAAGACAATGATGCACGTTAGTATTATGTGATTCAAGTGCAAGACAGGTTATGAAATGACCTTTCAAAATATGCAGCATGGATATATACACACGTAAAACTCTCAAATTTGACACATGGGGACATAATTTCGGTGGGGGTTGCTCGATGCCGATTTATCGCCCCGAGATTTGAAAAAATAGATATGCTTTCGATGGGGTTTGACAAAACCTCCACACTTGTCGCCCACGTGTGCATGAAAAATGGAGATAAACTTTCGGTGGGGTTTGAAAAAAAACCGCCACACTTGTCTCCCACGTGAAGCATGAAAAGTAAAGATATACTTTCGGCGGAGGTTGACAAAACCTCCACACTTGTCTTCCACGTGTGCGTATATCATGGGGTAGTCATCTGGTTTGTCAAAAAGAAAACTTGAAATTAAAACAAACAAAATCAACAAACAACAACACAAAACAACATTGATAATCAGATCAAACGAAACAAGAAAGAAATAAAATTCGACAACAACAACACACATTCAACTATACAAGTAGTTGTGATTGTGGCTCACATCTTCCTCTGGTTTTACGTCCAGTAATGGCTGAAACGCCTTCTATGAGTCGGGGATTTGCTTCCCATCCAGTTTTCTTATAAACTGGCAAACAGGGTCGTTTTTAGTCAGATTCTCTAGACTATGACACTGCAATTCATCACGAAATTGTGTCCATAGATTAAGCAATTCACGCTGAACAAGTCCATATGAATGTGACTCGAGAGTTAACAAAACATTATCCAGCGACTCATTACTCAAACCATTCTTAATAAACGAAAGTTTATCTTCTCTATTCCTGGACGCAAAACCTAATGAATGACAAGTCAGGTTACAATTCCATCTAGCACATTTATAACATACTTGTAACCTTTTCGCTCTTCGCCTCTTGGCGTAGTAGCTCTTTCCTAGACCAGGCATGTATTTGCGAGATTAATGTCCGGCTCACCGGACAATCTCACCTTGGCTTCGATAAGCCATCGGATATCAGCAGGCACATTTAGGAGCATCAATGCCCAAAGTCTGGTCATCCATACTTTATAAATTTTAAACACAGCATTTTGAGGAAGTGAAGAGAAATATTTACGAAGGTTCGATAGAAAGATATCAGCATCCATTGAAGAGAAGAAAAGGAGAGATATTACCGATAATGCGATTGAGTTTGTTCTTCCCCCAGATATGCACGTTTCAAACCTTCGAGCAATGACTTCACTCCCGTTTGGATGTTTCCTCAATCTGTTGCACAAATGAATTCGAAGTACGGAATAATCAAATTAAATAAAACAAAGGAAAAGAAAAGAGCAGAAATGAAACTAAAGGCACATAAAAGAGATAACAACACGATAGCAAACAAAAGTAAAAAACAAGTAAAAAAAATATAAAAACAAATAAGACAGATGGCAAAGAGAGATAAAACCTGGTCAATTTGATGGTCTACGAAATGAATCTCCTCGAGACATAAAAATTGATCATTATTACCTTATTTTATTTTTCTTTTCTTTTTTTATTTATTTTTCAAAAACATTGGGTTGCCTCCCAATAAGCGCTTGGTTTTACGTCCTCAGCCCGACGTTGGTTCCATCATGGGA
>SNVD02016307.1:0-12537 GCA_013180625.2 Boswellia sacra | reverse complement strand
TGAATTGCAGTGTATAGTCTAGGGAATCTGACTAAAAACGACCCTGTTTGCCAGTTTATAAGAAAACTGGATGGGAAGCAAATCCCCGACTCATAGAAAGCGTTTCAGCCGTTACTGGACGTAAACCAGAGGAAGATGTGAGCCACAATCACAACTACTTGTATATTTGAATGTGTGTTGTTATTGTCGAATTTTTTTCCTTGTTTCGTTTGATCTGATTATCAATGTTGTTTTTATGTTGTTGTTGTTTGTTGATTTTGTTTGTTTTAATTTCAAGTTTTCTTTTTGACAAACCATATGACTACCCCATGACATAAGCACACGTGGGAGACAAGTGTGGAGGTTTTGTCAACCTCCACCGAAAGTATATCTCTACTTTTCATGCTTCACGTGGGAGAAAAGTGTGGCGGTTTTGTCAGACCCCGCCAAAAGTATAGGTTCATTTTCCATGCTTCACGTGGGAGACAAGTGTGTAGGTTTTGTCAAACCCCGTCGAAAGCATATTTCATTTTTTCAAATCTTGGGGCGATAAATCTGCATCGAGCAACCCCCACCGAAATTATGTCCCCATGTGTCAAATTTGAAAGTTTTACGTGTGTATATATCCATTCTGCATATTTTCAAATGTCATTTTATAACCTGTCTTGCACTTGAATTGCATAATACCTAACGTGCATCATTATCTTACACAAGTTTAAAGCACTTTTAGAAATGGAGAAAACACCAATTCGGCGATTCCAAAATATATGCGTATTTTGTGGATCGCACTTTGGTACAGATGGAGAGTTTACAACAGCAGCTCTTGATCTTGGGAGGACATTAGCTGCGAGGGGTATTCATTTGATTTATGGAGGGGGTAGTCTTGGGTTAATGGGTTGTGTGTCGACAGTTGCATCCCTATGAGGGAGCAAAGTTCTTGGCATTATCCCTAAACCATTAGCTGTACGAGATATCGTAGGCAACACAATCGGGGAAGAGTTACAGGTCTCTAGCATGCATGAGCGTATTGCACATATGGTTGTTAAGTCCGATGCATTTATAGCTTTGCCTGGTGGTTATGGTACATTAGAGGAGATATTTCAAATCACCTCTTGGGCATAGCTAAACATCCATCGTAAACCCATTGGTTTGTTAAATGTCAATAATTTTTTTGATGGTTTGTTGTCTTTTCCTGATCAAGCTATAGAAAAAAACTTCATCTCACCGTTGGCGAGGCAAATCCTGGTTACAGCTTCAACTGTAGGGGAGTTAATTGATAAACTCCAAGAATTCGTCTATTCGCCTGATCCAACAACGGCTCGGATAGATTGGTTTGGAGAAGGCAATAAAAGGCATAGACTGGATTTAACGCTCCATCTGTAATCTCTATCTATTGGTTTGCCTCGTTTTTGTTTACTTTCTTTTTAGTGTGTTTATTTGAGATTTTTCATGTCATTTCTTTTGAGTTTTTTTCAGGTTATTTCTTTCGCCTCAGGTAATATTTTCTAATCATGGCTTTTATAGTGGTGGCTTAAAAAGTTCAATCCCTCTTGAAACGCATTCTGGATCTCTTCAATCCATAATGGCTGAATAAGGAGGCTAACTTCTAAACTTTTTTAGACCCATTCTAGCTGACTTGTTTTTGCTTGCTGGCTTGTTGGACTTTGTTATTTTATGAGTAAGTTTAGTTTTGTGTAATTTAGAGTTGTTGTGTGTTTTTATCTATATCAGTTTAGATTCAGAAAAAAACATTGTAGAAAAACCTGAGAATGGTAGAATATGGGGTTTCCTTAACTCTTGAAACGCATTCTCTCTAAATAAATCTGTAGTTTGTTTATTTTATGTTATTTGAAGTGTCTTGTTTCTTGTTTTGTTCTTCATAATAAAGGTATATGGCTGGAAACCTTAAGTCTGCGGGCTACTGGTCCTAAGGATTGTTGAAATATACAATCTTGACTCAGGTGTAACAACGCCACGAACCTCTTTTCTTGCATTTTGTGGGTCGATGATAAGATAATGATTGAATTAAGAATAACTCTTGGAAAATGATAAATGATGCATGGATCCGTGTGCTT
Organism: Boswellia sacra; assembly: GCA_013180625.2. Taxonomy (NCBI): domain Eukaryota; kingdom Viridiplantae; phylum Streptophyta; class Magnoliopsida; order Sapindales; family Burseraceae; genus Boswellia; species Boswellia sacra. Next base: position 10,483 of record SNVD02016307.1, on the reverse strand, counting down.
GAAATGTATATTAGTTTTTGCTTTACCTTTGATTCCTTGCACAACATTGAGCACAGAACCATTATCACTGAGTTATTTATTTACTTAGAGAAGGTTTATGCAATTTAAGTGTTTCTTCAGATTTCAATGAATTCTAGAACCTGTTTGATGGTCATTCGAGGCAAAATCCTAGACTGTGCAATATTGGAGAAATGATTTAGGCCATCTTTGGACCATTTGAGCCTTAATAGCCAACCCTAGTTACCCCTTTGAGCCTCTATAAGCTTTTTTTTTTTGCTAACTCACTAAAAGATTTCCTAACCTCAAATGAATTTTTTTTCCCAAACAGTTTGTCCCTTACCTATGAGCATGTAGATCATTCACGATGATATTTTGAGCTATGTTCTGGTTTTGGGAAGTTAGAGGAGGTTGGATTGTGCCATGAGCAATGCAAGTGAGTTTTATTGTGTTTGTAAAAAAAAAAAAATCTGTCTTATCTTCCACGTACTTAAACATTGAGGACAATGTGTTGTTTAAGTGTGGGGGAAGAGAATTGCAGTTAAAGAAAAAAAAAAGAAAAAAGAAAAAAAGGGGAAAAAAAAGAAAAAAAACAGATCTATACCCTTGAGTATTCTTGAAAAGAATGAAACAACAAAGTGTGGGGGTGTAGTTTTTTTTGTGTTAAAAAAAACAATAATAAAATGAGAGATTGAGTGTTTTGAATAAGTTTGGGGGAGTCACTTGGTGAATTCGAACGAATTTTTTTATGTTATGTGGTTGAGCTCTACATAATCTTGAATGATTTATGTGTTTGCGGGTGATTTGAGCCAAATTATTATCTTTTATCATACCTTCACCCAAGCCAAACATTACAAGCTTAATAAAGCCCTACTTGATCCTTGGTGTTGTGCATGTCTACATTAGTGGAGAGTGACTTAAAAAGCAGGCCTATGGAGTTCATTTATACACACATCTTCACTATTAAATATGATTCATTTTTATGTATAAACTCATCCGGGTTACAAGTGATTAGGTGAGAATGGCTCTACACACACACACTTGAGGAATTGAAGTGAAGCGAAACTAATCTTTGAGAAAAAATTCTTGATCCTTGGGTTATAATTATGTACAATCTTTGAGGCCTATTTGCAAGTTGAAACATTTGTGTGTTTTAATTTTTCTATGATTCTGTTTCGGTTTAGTTTTGTTTCGTATCATTTTAGTTGCTCGAGGACTAGCAAAGTCTAAGTGTGGGGGAATTTGATAGGTGTCTATTTATGTATTACTTTTCTATCAATTCGTCCATGTTTCTTTGCTATATTCCTTGGTATTTTTATGTTTTTGTGTGGTTTTGATGTTTGTAGGAGTTTGGAGCAACTTGCACAAAAATGGAGTAAAACCCTTCATTTTCACCTCTGCTAGTCAACCATCTTCTCGGATTTAATTGTATTGATATACAATGAACCCGATGACATATTATATACCGTTGGAAAGCTTTCGAAGTCTATTTTCTGGAGAAATTTATGGTTTATAAATCCATTCAATGTACCAAAAGTTGTAATCAAAACAGTGTGAGAAGTATAGAAATGTAATTCCACAAATCACTGTAGCATGTATAATACGGGACACTGTAGCAGGTTACTGTAGCAGAGTATTTAAACACATTTTAGGGTTTTATTTTCATAACTTGAAGGGGGGAGAACGTGTTGGAGGCTGAAGCTCTGAAATTCTTTCATCTCTTGGAGTTCTTGAAGGAGAAAGGAAGCTTTGAAAGAGGAAGAACTACAATCCAAAGAGAATTACATCAAATTTGCTAAGTTTTTCCCTTTCCTTTCAGTTTCTGGAATGTCTCCATGTTGTATTGTATTTACCACGTTCTTAAACATGTGTAACTGAATCTGAATTGGTTGAGGGTGAGTTCAAAGCCCCTGATATGGATTTTGTAAGTTGATTGTGTAAGGAATTGTTATCCAATTCTCTAATTGAAGTTGCTTGTATTCTCCCATATTTAATGCTTATGATTGCTTGCTGATTGTATTTGAGTGGCCAACTGAATATAATCTGGTTGTGATTTATTGCTAGACTAGAAATCTTGATCCGTCATTGTCTTGAATTTCTAATCATTAGTAGCAAAATTGTGATCAGAGATTACAATTGGAGAATATAACCTAAGTTAAATAATCCGAGCTTGTGTTTTTATTGCTTAGATCAACCTATCTTTCTTATCATAATGCATCCATTGAATTAAATTTAGAGAGCTTGTTCTAGGTTATTTAATTGATAGAGATTAAATAAAGAGCCTGTTTTATTTAACAACAAAGTAAGGAAAGATTGGGATAACAGAGCTTGTTGTTATCTACGGTTGATAATTTCAATGGTTTAATTGGATGACAATTCTACAATTAATTCGCAAATCCATATCTTGTGGTAGAGAAGGATCCCTTAACCAGGTTTCTCTCATTGATTTTTCAATCTGTTTAAATTTGCATTGTGTTATTCTTTACTTGCATTAATATTTCATATAGTTAATCAATCAACAAACCCCCCTCATTTAGTTTATTGTTGCTTTCGAATAACAAATTCAATTAGAATCAATCCTCGTGGGAACGATATCTTACTCATCACTTTATTACCTGTGCAACTAGTATATTTGCTAGTTTCGAACGCATCACGTATGAATCAAGATGTTCTAGAAATCTGAGAGAAATATCTACAACTTTCATGAAGACATGTTATCCAAATTCTCAATAATTTGATGTCGAAATCAGTGGTCAAAGTTGGTTCACCTAATTACCCCAATTGTCAACAAAATATTTGACAAATGTTCTTTTGTACTTTGACAAGTTTGCCCCTAAATGTATCTATAAATAGAGGTGCCTTGTGACCCATTAAGGCATCTTGGCCTTGGCTGGGATCTCTTGTTATTGTGTTTTTCGTTCTTGTATTTTAATGTTATTAATGAATTTTCTTTTTCTTGCAATTTGCTTTCTTTCTTTTATAATATTTTGCTAAATTCTCTTTTGCTAAGGTGAAAGGGTGAAACCCTTGATATGAGAATAAGGATTTTCTAACCCTTGACATGTTTTTATAATCATAATCTTTTTTTATTTATTTTATATGATTTATATTTATTTCTTGAATCAATCTTGACACCACTAGTAAAGTGGAGGTCTTGATCCATTGTAGACAATCCTTGAAACATCAAATGCTTGGATCCTTTCTAGATGTCGTATGGTTCTTCCTTACCAACATAAGTCTAGTTAGGAACCTTGATTTGTTGTAGATATATAGTGATTGGCACATTGGATGCTTGAACCCATTTACAAGAAGTGGTATAAATATTGATAATGAAACAAATACAATTCATATAACTAAAATGGACTATTCATCCTTATTTGATATATCAAGAGCGGATCTCCTAACCTTAGCTTTTATTATTATTGTGTTAATTCCTCTTATTGTTGTACTTTAATTATTCTTATTTATTGCTTATGAAATTGTTCTTTCATTTGCTATGGTAGGTTTTACCTCTTATTTCCATGGATGGTTTTACCACCTTTTGTTAATATCATTTTAATTATTCATATCATATTTGCTTATCTTATAGTTTGTAGCACTAAAACCCCTTCTTCGTGGATCGATCTCGGTCTCATCGGGTTTATTACTTCGACACTCTTATACTTGGGAGACAATCCTATTTTCGAATGAGTCAATGTATGCATGAATGCAATGTATGTTCACACACATCACAAAACACAGTTATAACATAACCAACCTTTTGACTTTATATCCCTTCTCATAATTGGTGAAGTCATCTCCGAGGATTTTTAACTCTGGCTCAAAATTAGTTGGGGATAGGGCCTACAGACACTCTCTCTAACTTGACTTCCTTTTCTGAGTCCACAAGATTCCAAGAATCCATACTTAATCACTTTTTAACTATTCAGAGATTACTATAGTAATCCCATGATATGTGCATGTCAATTTTCACGGCACGCACATGCCATACAATCATAGTGGTTAATTACCAAATAGCCAACTGCAATTACTTACAGCTTCAAGGTGTGTGAATCTCTTCCAAATAGGCAAAAACAATATGTAACGAGGACTAATATATCAACTACTATGACAATGGTTTGATATCAATTGATTATTATCCAATCAATATGGAAACATACTCAGTAATTTGTAATATCTAAGAATTGGTTACAGAAAGCTTTCACCCATCTACAAGAGATTTGCAGTATTCATGTCCAAAAGGATTCAAACGTTTGACCAAAGGTTATAGGTGATCCTTGGGGTTGTTGCTAAGATTTATCTATATGAGTTGAGGAGAAAAAAGTCCATTGTTCTAGGCTCCCTTAAGCAAAGATGCCCCCTTGGGTTAATCTCTCAAAGGGGTGACACCAACGTGAGTCATCCAAGGCTCGAGTGGAACATGAGGATTTCTCACACTGATGTCACACAACTGATAAAGGGGCAGTTGTGTAAGTGTGCAAGTAAAATGATGCAAAGGATTATATCAATAACAAAAATAAAATACAAACCTATTAATCGCAATCAACTTCTCTAAGTTCCCAGTGGAGTCGCCACTATGAGCAAGGCTTCCATCCCACTTCAAGCGATTGCAACTTCAACACTGCTTTTCTAAGCTCCTTTTAAAGATTTAAAGGGTCGTACAAGTTAAGTCAAAAAGACAAGTCTTGGAGATATATACGAGTTGCCATCTAGGTAAATAAACACGAAAAAAATTGGATGACAACAGCCAATCCCTTGATTCTAGACTTAACTACCAATCATCCTTTTAGAGTTGGATTCAAGAAGTTATGTATGGGTAACACCCGTCCAGACGTTAATCCCTCCACTATGGTCTACTGAGTCTTAAGTTTTGAGTTATTAATGCTATCCTATCTTAATCCTAAGTTTTAATATGCAAACACAGTTACGTTTTATCTTACTATTACATTCGAGGTGGACAATTTATATACATATATAGAAAGGGGAGAGAAATGGATTACATAGCCATCAAACATGGGGAATTGGGTGAAGGATTACAACAATTCGAATAATATTAATATAAATTAAATGCTACCATAAACTAAAGCAATTCTATATTAACATGCCCTTTATCATCAAAAAGAAGCATTAGCAATGACAAGCATAATTAAGCTAATTATCAACTAAGCAGAGCATTAATTAACTATATTAAACATGCATATTTAACATCTAAACATTATACAATTAACCATTAATCACGCTTAACTAATCACTAATCATGTTTGATTAACTGCTAATTATCGACTAAGTAACTACTTATCATGCATAATTAACAGCTAATTAACTACATAATTAATTACTAAACATGTTTAATTCAACTTCTAATTATCTAATCCTAAATTAAACACGACAATTATCTACTAATTAACAACCACTATTCTTAAACATGGCATAATTTAACTACTACTAATTAACCTACTCTGGAGCATGGCATAATTATCTACTACTAACTAAGTATGGCATAATTATTTGCTAATTATACCTAAATTAAACATGGCAAATTTTAAACCAAAGAGTAGACCATCAGAAAACCTACCAAATTTTGAATTTAATCAAAATTCGAATCTTCACTAGCTCTAGCATTATAGAATAATCCAAGAAACACCAGAAACACTGAGAAAGCACTGAGAAAGCACTGAGAATATTACTAGGTGAGAGATTCGAAAAATATTCAAAATCTCTCCAATATATTAGTTTTTAGGTATTTTCAACACAAAAATGCTTGCCTAGAATCGAGAATTAGGTTGCCTTATATGGGCTGTCAAGTGGTCACAAAATGGGCTATTTTCCTAATTTGGGACTGTGGCTACAGGCACGCACTTATAGTGCTAAAGGCGCTAGTAGGGTTTCTAGATCATTCTAAGGCGCGAACCCAAGAGGCGCTCGCCTCTAATGACTACAGGTGCTTGTGCTTCGCCTCTATTGGCTAGAGGCACTTGTGCATTGCCTCTAACTAAAGGTGCGAGCCATAGGCTATAGGTGCCAACGCTATTTCTAGATTTATGATGCCAACGTTTATCATTTAGGGTGATGAGGGCTTCCTAATCCCCCATCCAACTCCCACGATGGCCTTATAGCAACAATTGATCTGCATATGTATCGGGTAGACATGATTCATAGGGTCTTGACTACTCTCCACCAATACTACACTGGCCATAGGCTTTCTACCCCATCCTTGGTGTTGATTCTCGATGTCCTTGCAAGTCAGGAAGGACTTTTGATTGATGTCTCTAGCTATCATCACTAGGACTCTAAAGCCATAAGCAAAATTTCAATGCTTATAATAACTGCATCACTTCATTTTGTATAAAAGGAGTCCAATCTTCGGAGCTTCGTATAATAATATCATTTCTAGTTTGTTTTTCCATCCATTGAAAATTCTGAATTCAAAAACAAGTTATAAAAACCAAAATTTGAATTTCTTAATTTTTTTCTTTTTTCATATTTCAAACTAGCATTCATAGATGCTATTAAGAAAATCATATATACGAAAAACTCAATCCAATATTTAAGGTTATTGTGAATGAAATTTTTTGGATCCTCCATTAAAGGATTAAAATACCCTCTCAACTCAACTTATGCCCTTTAATGACTAAGCAGTATTCACCCAAGCCGTTCAAAGTAATTTCATGAAGATGTAAGGAAGTCGATTGATTAAGATTTCCTCACCAAGCTAAGCTCCAAGTTAGTTACCACTTGACTGAAGTGTTACCACCGGACTAAGTATTCTAGCCATAACAAGCTTCATCATCTGCATATCATATGTTATTAATGCTAAAATTTATTGTAATTGACCACCAAATTGATGACACTTGACTAAACCAATATTGCAACCTAGAAAATAAGCGTAGTCAGGTAGCCACTTTGAAACCTCTCCTTATCTTAAAATAGAGTTTGGAATCACTTTGGAATCATCCAAAAGCTCACATGGGCCCTTAAGATTGTGACACATCAAACAAGTGGATGGCCAAGATCCATCAGATATGCCTTTATAAGCATATTTATGCCTCCTGATACGTTCGAAACTAGCAAGTATACTAGTCGCACAAGTAATAAAGTGATGAGTAAGATATCGTTCCCACGAGGATTGATTCTAATTGAATTTGTTATTTTTCAGCAACAATAAACTAAATGAGGGGGGTTTTGTTGAATGATTAACTAAATGAACTAAGAATGCAAATGAAGAATAACAAAACAGAAAGTTAATTTGTGTGAAAAATCAATGAGAGTAATCTGGTTAAGGGATCATTCTCTGCCGCAAGATATGGATTTGTGAATTAACCATAGAATTGTCATTCAATTACACCATTGAAATTATCAACCGTAGATAACAACAAGCTCTGTTATCCCAATCTTTCCTTACTTTGTTGTTAAATAACACAGGCTCTTTATTTAATCTTTATCCATTAAACAATCTAGAACAAGCTCCCTAAATTTAATTCAATGGATGCATTACAAAAAGAAAGACAGGTTGATCTCAGCAATAAACACACAAGCTCGGATTATTTAACTTAGGTTATATTCTCCAATTGCAATCTCTGATCACAATTTTGCTACTAATGTTAGAAATTCAAGACAATTACGGATCAAGATTTCTAGTCTAGCAATAGACAATATCCAGATTATATTCAGTTGGCCACCCAAATACAATCCAGCAAGCAATCATAAGCATTAAACATGGGAAAATACAAGCAACTTCAATTAGAGAATTGGATAACAATTTCTTGCACAATCAACTCACAAAAACCATATCAAGGGCTTTGAAATCACCCTCAACCAATTCAGATTCAGTTACACATGTTCAAAAACGTCAAATACAATACAATACATAAAAATTCCAAAAGATGAAAGGGAAATGATAAACTTAGCAAATCTGATGAAATCTCTTAGGATTTGTAATTCTTCCTCTTTCCAAGCCTTCAATCTCCTTCAAGAACTCTAAGAGATGAGAGAAATCCAAAGATGCAGCCTTTAACACGTTCTCCCCCTCTTCAAGTTATGAAAATAAAACCCTAAAATATGTTTATATACTCTGCTATAGTAACTTGCTACAGTGCCCCCGTATTTAATAACATGCTATAGTGATATGTGGAATTACAAATATACACTTCTCATACCATTTTTATCATAACTTTTGATACACTACATAAATTCGTCAACCGTAAATTTCTTCAGAAAATAGACTTCAAGAGCTTTTCAATTGTATATAGCATGTTATCCGGTTAATTGTATATCGATACAATCAACTCCGAGAAATTGGTTGACTAGCAGAGGTGTAAATGAAGGGTTTTACTCCATTTTTGTGCAAGTTGCTCCAAAACTCCTACAAACATCAAAACCACACAAAAACATAAAAATACCAAGGAATATAGCAAAGAAACATAGACGAATTGATATGAAAGTCATACATAAATAGAAACCTATCAAATTCCCCCACACTTAGACTTTGTTAGTCCTCGAGCAACTACAACGATATGAAAACAAAACTAAATCTAAACAGAATCAAAAAAAAAAAAAACACACATGTTTTAACTTGCAAATAGGCCTCAAAGATTGTACTTAATTATAACCCAAGAAAAACTTCAAAATAATGCACTTGATCAAGAATCTCATTACAAAGATTAGTTTCGCTCTACTTTAATTCCTCGAGTGTGTATGTGTGGAGCCATTCTCACTTAATCATTTGTAACCCGGATGAGTTTATGCATAAAAATGAATCATATTTAATAGTGAAGATGTGCGTATAAATGAACTCCATAGGCTTGCTTTTCAAGTCACTCTCCACTAATGTAGACAAGCACAACACTAAAGATCAAGTAGGGCTTTATTAAGATTGTAACGTTTGGCTTGGGTGAAGATATGATAAAGGACAATAATTTGGCTCAAATCACCTACAAACACATAAATCATTCAAGACTATGTAGAGCTCAACCCTATAACACAACTTTATTTCAATTCACCAAGTTACTCCCCCAAACTTATTTAGAACACTCAATCTTCTTTTTTTTTTTTTGTAGAAAACAAAAGAAAACTATACTCCCACACTTTGTTGTTTCATTCTTTTTAAGAACACTTAAGGGTATAGATATCTTATTCTTCTTCTTTTTTTTTCTTTTTTTTTTCTTTTTTTTAATTACACTTCCCCTCCCCCACACTTAAACAACACATTGTCCTCAATGTGTAAGTACGTGGACGATAAGTACAGATTGTCTTTTTTTTTTCTTTTTTTTCTTTTTTTTACAAACAAAATAGAACTCACTTGCATTGCTCATGACACATCCCAACCTCCTCTAACTTCCCAAAACCAGAACATAGCTCAAAATTTAATTGTGAACGATCTATATGCTCATAGGTAAGGGATAAACTGTTTGGAACAAATTTATTTGAGGTTAGGAAATCTTTTAGTGAGTTAACAAAGAAAAAGGCTTACAGAGGCTCAAAGGGGTAACTAGGGATCAATTGCAGTCAAGATTGGCTATTAAGGCTCAAACGGTCCAAAGATGGCCTAAATCATTTCCCCAATGTTGCACAGTCTAGGATTTCGCCTTGAGTGACCATCAAACAAGTTCGAGAATTCATTGAAATCTGAAGAAACATTTAAATTACATAAACTTTCTCTAAGTGAACAAATAACTCAGTGATAATAGCTCAGTGCTCAATGTTGCGCAAGGAATCAAAAGCATAGCGAAAAACAATAAACATTTCAAGCACACAGATCCATGCATCATTTATCATTTTCCAAGAGTTATTCTTAATCCAATCATTATCTTATCATCGACCCACAAAATGCAAGAAAAGAGGTACGTGGCATTGTTATACCTGAGTCAAGATTGTATATTTCAACAATCCTTGGGACCAGTAGCCCGCAAACTTAAGGTTTTCAGCCTATATACCTTTATTATGAAAGAACAAAACAAGAAACAAGACACTTCAAACAACATGAAATAAACAAACTATAGATATATTTAGAGAGAATGCGTTTCAAGGGTTGAAGAAACCCCATATTCTGTCATTCTCAAGTTTTTTTCCACAATTTTTTTTTGAATCGAAACTGATAAAGACAAAAACACATATGATAGGTGTCTATTTATGTATTACTTTTATATCAATTCGTCCATGTTTCTTTGCTATATTCCTTGGTATTTTTATGTTTTTGTGTGGTTTTGATGTTTTGGAGCAATTTGCACAAAAATGGAGTAAAACCCTTCATTTTCACCTCTGCTAGTCAGTGATCTTCTCGGATTTAATTGTATTGATATACAATGACCCGATGACATGTTATATACCGTTGGAAAGCTCTCGAAGTCTATTTTCTGGAGAAATTTACGGTTTATAAATCCATTCAGTGTACCAAAAGTTGTAATCAAAACAGTGTGGATGTATAGAAATATAATTCCACAAGTCACTGTAGCATGTATAATACGGGGCACTGTAGCAAGTCACTGTA
>SNVD02016306.1:0-127911 GCA_013180625.2 Boswellia sacra | reverse complement strand
TGGAGACAAGTGTGGCGGTTTTGTCAAACCCCACCGAAATTATATCTCCATTTTTAATACTTCACGTGGGAGACAAGTGTGGAGGTTTGTCAACCTCCGCCGAAATTATATCTCCATTTTTCATGTTTCACGTGGGAGACAAGTGTGTAGGTTTTGTCAAACCTCGCCGAAAGCATATCTCATTTTTTCAAATTTTGGGGCTATAAATCTGCATCGAGCAACCCCCACCGAAATTATGTCCCCATGTGTCAAATTTAAGAGTTTTACGTGTGTATATATCCATTTTGCATATTCTCAAATGTCATTTAATAACCTGTCTTGCACTTGAATCGCATAATACCTAACGTACATCATTGTCTTGCACAAGTTTAGAGCACTTTTAGAAATGGAGAAAACACCAATTTGGCGATTCCAAAATATATGCGTATTTTGTGGATCGCAATTTGGTAAAGATGGAGAGTTTACCACAGCAGCTCTTGATCTTGGTAGGACATTAGCTGCGAGGGGTATTAATTTGATTTATGGAGGGGGTAGTCTTTGGTTAATGGGGTGTGTGTCAACAGCTGCATCCCTAGGAGGGAGCAAAGTTCTCGGCATTATCCCTAAACCATTAGCTGTACGAGATATCGTAAGCAATACAATCGGGGAAGAGTTACAGGTCTCTAGCATGCACGAGCGTATTGCACATATGCTTGTTAAGTCCGATGCATTTATAGCTTTGCCTGGTGGTTATGGTACATTAGAGGAGATATTTCAACTCACCTCTTGGGCACAGCTAAACATCCATCGGAAACCCATTGGTTTGTTAAATGTCAATAATTTTTTTGATGGTTTGTTGTCTTTTCTTGATCAAGCTGTAGAAAAAATTTTATCTCACCATCAGCGAGGCAAATCCTTGTTACAGCTTCAACGGCAGGGGAGTTAATTGACAAACTACAAGATTCGTCTATTCGCCTGATCCAACAACAGCTCGGATTGATTGGTTTGGAGAAGGCAATAAGAGGCGTAAACTGGATTTAACACTCCATCTGTAATCTCTATTTACTGGTTTGCTTTGTTTTCATTTGCTTTGTTTTTATTGTGTTTATTTGAGTTTTTTTTCAGGTTGTTTCTTTTGTCCCAGGTAATATTTTCTAATCTTGGCTTTTAGAGTGGTGGCTTAAAAAGTTCAAGTTCTCTTGAAAAGCATTCTGGTTTTCTTTAATCCATAATGGCTGAATAAGGAGGCTAACTTCTAAACTTTTTAGACCCATTCTAACTGACTTGTTTGTGTTTGCTGATTTGTTGGACTTTATTTTTTTCTGAGTAAGTTTAGTTTTATGTAATTTCGAGTTGTTGTGTGTTTTTGTCTTTATCAGTTTCGATTCGAAAAAAAAAACATTGTGGAAAAACCTGAGAATGGCATAATATGGGGTTTTCTTAACTCTTGAAACGCATTCTCTCTCAATAAATCTATAGTTTGTTTATTCATGTTGTTTGAAGTGTCTTGTTTCTTGTTTTGTTCTTTCATAATAAAGGTATATAGGCTGGAAACCTAAAGTCTGCGGGCTACTGGTCTTAAGGATTGTTGAAATATACAATCTTGACTCAGGTGTAACAACGCCACGTACCTCTTTTCTTGCATTTTGTGGGTCGATGATAAGATAATGATTGAATTAAGAATAACTCTTGGAAAATGATAAATGATGCATGGATCTGTGTGCTTGAAATGTTTATTGGTTTTCGCTTTGCTTTTGATTCCTTGCGCAACATTGAGCACTGAGCTATTATCACTGAGTTATTTGTTCACTTAGAGAAAGTTTATGTAATTTAAATGTTTCTTCAGATTTCAATGAATTCTAGAACTTGTTTGATGGTCACTCGAGGCGAAATCCTAGACTGTGCAACATTGGGGAAATGATTTAGGCCATCTTTGGACCGTTTGAGCCTTAATAGCCAACCTTGACTGAAATTGATCCCTAGTTACCCCTTTGAGCCTCTGTAAGCCTTTTTCTTTGTTAACTCACTAAAAGATTTCCTAACCTCAAATGAATTTGTTCCAAACAGTTTATCCCTTACCTATGAGCATGTAGATCATTCACAATTAAATTCTGAGCTATGTTCTGGTTTTGGGAAGTTAGAGGAGGTTGGGATGTATCATGAGCAATACAAGTGAGTTCCATTGTGTTTGAAAAAAAAAAAAAGAAAAACAGAAAAAAAAGCCAATCTGTACTTATCGTCCACGTACTTACACATTGAGGACAATGTGTTGTTTAAGTGTGGGGGAGGGGAAGTGTAATAAAGAAAAAAAGAAGAAAAAAAAGAAAAAAAGAAAGAACAAAAGAAGAAGAATAAGAGATCTATACCCTTAATGTTCTTAAAAAGAATGAAACAACAAAGTGTGGGGGTGTAGTTTTCTTTTGTTTTCTGAAAAAAAAAAAAAGATTGAGTGTTCTAAATAAGTTTGGGGGTGTAACCTGGTGAATTGAAATGAAGTTGTGTTATAGGGTTGAGCTCTACATAGTCTTGAATGATTTATGTGTTTGTGGGTGATTTGAGCCAAATTATTATCCTTTATCATACCTTCACCCAAGCCAAACGTTACAAGCTTAATAAAGTCCTACTTGATCCTTGGTGTTGTGCATGTCTACATTAGTGGAGAGTGACTTGAAAAGCAGGCCTATGGAGTTCATTTATACACACATCTTCAATATTAAATATGATTCATTTTTATGCATAAACTCATCCGGGTTACAAGTGATTAGGTGAGAATGGCTCTACACACACACACTTGAGGAATTGAAGTGAAGCGAAACTAATCTTTGAGATAAAATTCTTGATCAAGTGCATTATTTTGAAGTTTTCCTTGGGTTATAATTAAGTACAATCTTTGAGGCCTATTTGCAAGATGAAGCATTTGTGTGTTTTAATTTTTTGTTGATTCTGTTTCGGTTTAGTTTTATTTCATATTGTCGTAGTTGCTCGAGGACTAGCAAAGTCTAAGTGTGGGGGAATTTGATAAGTGTCTATTTATATATCATTTTCATATCAATTCGTCCATGTTTCTTTGCTATATTCCTTGGTATTTTTATGTTTTTGTGTGGTTTTGATGTTTGTAGGAGTTTTGGAGCAACTTGCACAAAAATGGAGTAAAACCCTTCATTTTCACCTCTGCTAGTCAACCATCTTCTCGGATTTAATTGTATTGATATACAATGAACCCGATGACATATCATATACCGTTGAAAAGCTCTCGAAGTCTACTTTTTGGAGAAATTTACGGTTTATGAATCCATTCAGTGTACCGAAAGTTGTAATCAAAACAGTGTGAGAAGTGTAGAAATGTAATTCCACACATCACTGTAGCATGTATAATACGGGACACTGTAGCAGGTTACTGTAGCAGAGTATTTAAACACATTTTAGGGTTTTATTTTCATAACTTGAAGAGGGGAGAACGTGGGGAGGCTGCAGCTCTGGAATTCTTTCATCTCTTGGAGTTCTTGAAGGAGAAAGGAAGCTTGGAAAGAGGAAGAACTACAATCCAAAGAGAATTACATCAAATTTGCTAAGTTTTTCCCTTCCCTTTCATTTTCTGGAATGTCTCCATGTTGTATTGTATTTACCACGTTCTTAAACATGTGTAACTGAATCTGAATTGGTTGAGGGTGATTTCAAAGCCCTTGATATGGTTTTTGTGAAGTTGATTGTGTAAGGAATTGTTATCCAATTCTCTAATTGAAGTTGCTTGTATTTTCCCATGTTTAATGCTTATGATTGCTTGCTGATTGTATTTGGGTGGCCAACTGAATATAATCTGGATATTGTCTATTGCTAGACTAGAAATCTTGATCCGTAATTGTCTTGAATTTCTAATCATTAGTAGCAAAATTGTGATCAGAGATTGCAATTGGAGAATATAACCTAAGTTAAATAATCCGAGCTTGTGTGTTTATTGCTTAGATCAACCTATCTTTCTTATCGTAATGCATCCATTGAATTAAATTTAGAGAGCTTGTTCTAGGTTGTTTAATGGATAGAGATTAAATAAAGAGCCTGTTTTATTTAACAACAAAGTAAGGAAAGATTGGGATAACAGAGCTTGTTGTTATCTACGGTTGATAATTTCAATGGTGTAATTGGATGACAATTCTATGATTAATTAGCAAATCCATATCTTGTGGCAGAGAAGGATCCCTTAACCAGGTTTCTCTCATTGAGTTTTCACTCAAATTAACTTTTTGTTTTGTTATTCTTCCTTTGCATTATTATTTCACTTAGTTAATCAATCAACAAAACCCCCCTCATTTAGTTTATTGTTGCTTTCAAATAACAAATTCAATTAGAATCAATCCTCGTGGGAACGATATCTTACTTATCACTTTATTACTTGTGCGACTAGTATACTTGCTAGTTTTGAATGCATCATCCCCCCAACTAGTTACCTGAAACCTAAAATTAGAAAAGTTTACCTTTAATTGTTTTTTTTTTTTTATAAACACATTTCACACCTCATTTACATTAAATCCTAATTTCCAATACCCAAATTTGAGTTTAAACTTATTAGAAAGGCTGTTCCTTACATTAGGCGGCTTAACTGTAAAGTTGAGCTTCAGTCAAACATTATATGTATCGCGCTGGTACTTCTTAGTATCAAGCGGTAAAATAATCTAAGAAAATCGATGGACCACGCGCGCCCGCACTATAAACCAAGAGGCCCAAAACATAAAAGAAAGTCAACTCCGAGGCTGTCCCGGCTGTCCCTTTATATGTGTTGTTTTCAAATTTTTTGTAACTTAATCTGTTGCCTTTTAATCATACATTAGTAACTTCGCAAACAACAAAATTCTACAAGAAATACAAATTCTACTCCAAACAAAACTAAGCCATACAATAACAGGACAAACCAGTGCCCACAGCAACAGAGCCTTGATTCTGCAACAATAATAACCAAGAGAAATATGATGCATATGATGCTGTAACAGAATAATACAGCAGCTGTATATTGACACCATAAAGATGATCCTTGCTGATAAGAGTTATAAAAGTGAATTCTAGTCTTTTAATACTCAACATCCCTACATAGTTTATGTTAGTACTCTTATTGCAGCCTTCAAAATACAGATAAATCCGTAATCTTTCAGGTCAAGCAGTTTATTGTTACCGCATGAAATCACCAAAAGAAAGCAAATGCTGCTTCTTATGAAAGCACAAGGATAAGAGTAAATACAGAGTCGATTAGGGTTAGTATGGTCAAGCATCAGAAAAATGAATACTGGTATGATCAGACTTGGAAAATCAAGATCAGAAGTTTGTTTTCAGTTTCCAGCCAAAACTAGAGCTGGCTTAGTACAGATTTCTTAAAAGAAGTGATGAATTGAATTCAAATAGTCTGATCAGTGTCAATCCACCATTCAGTACCTTGCCCAGAAGAAGAGAATTTGAGCCTCAAAAAACATAAAAGTAGAGAAGTCTCCGGTGTAGCCATATTGATAAGCCATATAGACAAATGAGAAAACTCAGCATTGGAGAGTGGATATTCACTTAGTGGTACCGTTAACAGTGCAAACACATATCTTCTTTGAATCCTGTGGACTATCCTTGGTAGAATGCTCATCCGAACTGGTAAGAATCTTAGAGACAAACTTTATAAATGAGCAGAGGCCACCCAAGAAGTTATGATCAATAACACCTCTGCCCTCCACCACATGTGCAAAATCAATCAGTTTAATTTCAGCGCTAGGACTCCTGCCTTTCAACAGTGACTCCTTTTCATACACCATAAGAATTGAAAAAGAATTGAAATGATAGATGGTCTGATCCTCAAATTAACCATGCCTTAAGCTCCAACAATTATGCCAGAATCCCAGTAGAACCACCATAAACAATTGGTGCAAAAGAATAGTCTGGGACTGATTTCGAATCAGTGGGCGAGTTAGATGAAACAAACTTCCTTAGAACTAATCTCACATCCTCTGCAATAAATTTTTTGACAAACTTTTTCTCTAGTTCCCAATATCCTGAATCTTTGTCTTCATATATCTGCAACCCAAATATCTGAAAACCTAACAATAAACTGGTAGGTTTGGCATCCTTCTTAAGGCACCTCTGGACATAGTCCTTTGATGTTTTAGGATACCAAGTTCTGGAACCAATCTTAATGTCCATGATGGATGGATTATGGCGGTTCGATACAAGATCTTGCAGGACAAGGTGGGGCATTCTTCTTTTGTCCAATTATGTGACTTCCCCTCGACTATGTGTAACCATTACTTTTTATGAATGAAATATATAATTTGTTCAATTGAACTTGTATGGATTATAATTTTTTATTATATGCATATATTAATTATCGTGGAACTTAAACAAATATATTAGCATTCTTTGACTGTGAATGTTTTTTGAATAGATAACTATGCTGCCAAAGACACCTCCATGGAGAGTATAATAGAACGAGAAGTAGAAGCTCGACGACAATTGGTAACATCTTCTCAAACTCAAACGAATAATGAAGGTATATACATGTTTATTTTAATTTTTAAAAATTTAAGATTGTTTAAACATTTGTTGTTTTTTTTTTTTTATAGATACGGGTGATACATCAGGTGTTGTGAGAGGACGTGGAGCAGCTCGTACTGTTCGTGAGTGGGGTACATGCCAAAGGTTGCATATTCAATTTAACTCTTAATGGCAACCAATAAACGCAAACAAAGACAAATTAACCACCCAACTTGGAATCATAGCCAAAAATGGCAACATGGATCCATTGACTTGTCCTCGGTGGCAAAATATGCTATCACATCTTTTGGATGCCATCTGGAAAGAAGTGAAGGTTATTTATCTTTAAGAAATCCATAAGATAACATGCATATTGAGTTTGTACCTCGATTAATCTATTGCAATTTGTTTTTGCAGAATAATACAGATGTTCCTGATGAGTATAGACTCCATTGTTTACAACATATCGGAACCTTTGGCGGGATTGGAAATCTCGTGTAAAGAGGGAGTACTAAAAAAAGTATGATACGAATGAGGATCGGTTACAATTCACTCCTTCCAGAGTTTAGCCGGATCAGTGGCCTATTCTTGTAGCTCGTTGGGGAACAGAACAGGCTAAAGTATGTGCCTAACATAAACCCAAAAGTGTAGATTTCATATTTTTTTTATTTATATTTTAAGTCATATAATATAATTGTTAACCTTGCTTATATAGGAAGCTACAGAGAAGAATAAGGTAAATCGAGCACAACAAGTTGCACTTCATCGAACAGGCCGCACCTTATTTGCTCAGAAACGAGAAGAGGTAAGTTACATTTGTTTGTTTATACGCTCTTTATTTGTTGGTTATCAAGATTTACATATATCTTTTTAGTAGTTGTATTATTGTAGTTCTGTAATTTTCTTGTTTAGATGATAAGGAATGGAGAGCAAACTGATCGCATTAGTGTCTTCGTCAAGACAAGAACAAAAAGTAATGGCGAAGTAGGTGATGATGAAAGTGCAGAAATAATTGTAAGTTCTTTAATCTTTTGAATTATTTATTCATCCACTATCGGTAAATTAATTTTTGCATAATACATTATCTTTATTAAGTTGTTATTTCTTTCCATTATGTTGTAGAGTCAATTTAATGAAGGTTTGTCTCAATTTTCGCAAGACCAGCAAACTCAACAAGTGAGAGAAGAAGTATTTGGAATGTAATGGGACCTGATCATCGCGGTTATGCCCAGACATATGGTTTTGGTCCATCTCCGACTGACGTGCAAGGCAGCAGCTCATCGGATGTTCACTTAAGGGAAGATTTGGGTAATTTGCAGCAAGAGCACCACAACTTGAAGGAAGCACACAAAAACTTGAATGAAGCACACAACAACATGAAGCAAGATCACAACAACAACATGAAAATGATGTATGATGAAGTTGTTTCCTTCCTGCAGGAGAGGTTTCCAGAATTTGCAGAGCGGCGTGCTACAAGACTGGTATTTGCTTATTTTTAAAGTTAAAAATGTGGTTTCAGTTGACTCATATTTTTTACTTATGTTTCATGATTTTTTTTTATAAATAGGTCCCAGATGCTTCAAGTTTATTCCAATATAATAGTCATGGAATAAACAACCTCACAAATCGTGATTCAAACCATGAGAATGAATAGGTATATAAATGAAATTATACAATTTGTTTTAAAATACATAATGTTACTTAATGATTATAATCTTGATTACAAATTTATTCTTGCAGGTTGTTTGCCAAGTTTTACAGCTTACTTATCCAATGATTGAGTTTCGTGGACGCTGCTAAATTATGTAACTGATCAGATGTTTAACTATTTGATTATATGATGTTGAACTGTGTGAATGATGATTGAGTTATGTTTGGTTTCTTTACATTATGGTTAAACTATTTATGTGATATATTTTGATATTTGATTTGATTTCATCGTATTTATCGAATGATTGGAGAAACATATCAAAATTTTTTTGCAAGACAGGTTACTTAATCTTTAAACAGTAAACAACAAAAAGATTTTTCAAAATTAAATTAATCCATTTACGGCGGTTTAAAAACCGTCGTATAAAAAACTTTTTACGGCGGTTTACAAACCGTCGTATAATCAGCCTTTTGAGGCGGTCTATAAACTGCTTTATAAGAAACCTTATACGGCGGTTTCAAAACCGCCTTATAAGGGACTTTGAAACCGCCTTATAAGGGACTTTATACGGCGGTTACAAAACCGCCGTATAAGGTCCATATACGACGGTTTAAAACTGTCGTAAAACGGTGTATTATATGTCAATTCCATTTCGTCGTATGTTTTTGCGTCGAACTACCGTAAAAATCTATTTGTTACGGGTCGAAACGGCCGCAAAAGCTTTTACTGCGGTTGCTTTTACGGCAGTTGTAAACCGCCGTATAACCACCGTAAAAGTGCTTTTGCGGCAATTTCGGCCCGCTGCAAATGGCTTTCCATGTTGTAGTGGAGTAATGTTAAAAAATTTCCTGATCACATCCAAGCTATTTTTACCCCTTTTTCTTCCTTTTTGTCTTCTTTTTTCATGTTCAGCTAAGGTGTACCAGGAGCATGGTGAACCCTCCCCTCATTCCTAAACTTGAGGCCATTTGTTCTCCAAATCTTTTGCTATTCTCCCACAAGTTGTTGAATTAGGGGAGGGTGCACCCCATGTACAGCACTTCCCCCTTTCTTCTCTACGCTTTTTCTTTTCTCTTTATTTTTTCTTCTATCTATACCCCTAAGAACTCTATTATTTTACAAAGAGTGATTATATTTGGCCCCCACCTATATCTCAATAGCCCCCATTTCTTATTTGGATGAGGGTAATTTTGTAACTTTATAAAATGAGATTTTAATAACTCTAGTATTGTACCTTCATTATTGAAAAAAAAATGTAAAGATATTGAAACCATATAAAACATTAGATTCATAAGAAATCAAACTGCAAAATGTACTTTCAATTATGTACAAATTTTTTAAGGTATATTGTCTATTTGTAAACCTTCAATAGAAATTTGGAGAAGAAAAGTGATTTTGTAATTACTCATAATTGCTTGGAAAGATAATAAACAAAAAAGTGATTTTGTAGATTTTGTAGTTGCTCATAATTACGTGAAATGATAATAAACTTAAACTCAAGAAAGAATTATTGAACTCTTGATGCATTTGAATCAATCATTAAACTCAATTTTGGTTATATCAGTAAAAGAAGTCTTATGTTGAGAATTTTGAACGGGTAAGAAGAAATGCAATTAAACCATATATACCACCAGAATAAGAATTTGATTAACTTCTTCCATCCTTTTCTCAGTGTTCTTACAGATAAATTTTTGCAACATGAAATAGTTTGTTCTACAGACTTTTGGTTGATTAGAAAAGTTGAAAGCAATGGAAGAGATGGTCAAGGCAATAAGAAGTAATGAGATATCCAATATATGTGGCGATTATGTTGCTAAAAATACCTCTCTCGTGCATAGGTTCTTTTATTACAAATTTACCCTTTTTAAAATTGGGAATGGGGGCTCATGAGGAAAATAATGGGGGTTGATTAGCTCTACTCTTTTACAAATGAGATATTTTATCTAATTCTTACACTTGCACACTTCCTACTAATACTAACACTCAGCCAAGTTTTTAATACGCATAAAAACTCTAACTAAGGCCCTTCTCATCAAAGTCTTCTAAGCCTAACTTTGGAAACTAATTGGCCAACAAGTTTTAATCTATGCCTAAGGCTCACCAACTATACCATGAGCCTCACTAATATCTCAAACTCTACCAACCCATCAACTTTAGCCATAATTACACAAACATCCCTAAACAAATTTACACAACATAACATCAATATAATAAAATTACAAAACATGGAAATTAAATACTTTAATTTTCTAGAGCTTTGCAATGATAGCCAGAGTGCTATTCCCTTTGCAAAAAATCAACTTTAATGTTCCAACACAGAGCATATTGACATTAGATTGTAATTTTTAAAGGAGATTATGAGTGGTGGTAACAATTCTTTGTAAAAGATAGGCACTAAGAATAATCCAGCAGATAAGATCATGAAGATGGTTCTAATTGTCAAGTTTGAGCACTTGTTGAACTTGATCAACATCCTATATTATTGAGAAGTGCTTCTGCACTATAAGAGTGTTTGGAGTCACAAGTCCAGCTGTTGTACACATTCAGCAGGTTTATAAGCCGTTGGATTGGGGACTTGGCTAAGGCATCTAATCCAACAACTCTCCTTCACTTAGCCATATTTTGTAATTTTTACCTGCAACCCATTGTTTCAATTGCGTTCAACTTCATCTTATACTTGATACTTGGAAATGGCTTGGGTACAGTAGTTGTACCTATACAGCTACTGTTTATTTTGTATAAAAATCGTAAATTCATATATAAAAGTTGTAAATAAGTATATAAAAGTTGTAAAGTTATAAATAAGTATATAAAAGTTGTAAATACAACTTTTATTTATTTATTTACCACTTTTATATATCAGTTTACTACTTTTATATAAAGTAAATAGTTGTTGTATGGATACAGCAGATGTACGTAGTCCAACTCTCCTTATACTTACAACTTTTTCTTTCATGCTCTATGGCTCTTTCATCTTTGATAGGCAATAGACGATCTTATAGTTTCAATTCATCCTCCATCTCCACTCCATTATTCCACTCATGCAATAGCCTAGAAGAACTGGTCTCCATGTCCTTGTCAGATTGCCCCATTCCTTCTTCCTCTGTCATTTCTTCGTGTAGAAGTCGAACTCGAATCTGGAAGAAAGGATGATTATGAATTTCAATTCAATTGGATTTGATAGAGAGCACGAAGAAAATGCAAGAATGACGCGTTGAGTCTCTAGATTTAAAAGCAATTCGAATGCCTCGAGTGATTTGCACTCGATGAACGCAAAGGCAAACACGAAGCTGTCACTGATATTCGAAGGTACCAAAAGTATTTTCTTCTTTTCATTTTGATTCTTAATATAAATTTGAAACTGCTTTCATTTCAATGAAAAGAATGTAGCTGGAACAAGCATGGATGAGTTCGTGGAGACGTTCAATTTAGCAGTTTTGGTAGAAAATTAAGAAGGTATCTTTTTATTTTCTTCAATTGAATGTTTTGATGATATATTTTTTTTTTATGTGTGGATATGTAGAATGATGAATAAAAGTAGATTCAGATTGAGTTTCGTGTTGTAGATGAGTACCTAATAAATGTTTCACTCATGCTTTTGTTTTGTATACAACTTGTTTGATAAAATTCCTCAACTATAAAAATTGTTGTTTCTTACATGAAATTGGTGTTTTTGCTTTCCTCAGTCATCCACCAATTGTTTGATTGTCCTTAGAGGCAGCAATGAAATTTTTGTTGAATTGAAGTAAATGACAGTTGTGTATTACATCATAATAACCACTTGTTGTTAATAAATTACACACAAGTTTCTTCCATTGTGGATGCTTGGTGTGGATTGGTTACGAGCTAATATGAATCGTTTGGCTGCATTGCTCTTCCATCAGGTCTCATCTCAATTTCCTATTTCGTCTTGTCTTGAATCTTAATAATAATAATTATAATGTAGTGTGTGTTTATTGGTTAATATTAAATTAATTATGTGATAGTGTGACCAGACAGGATGGATAAAGAGTTCTTAGACCACAAGAGAATAGGAATATATTTGAATCAAATAATGGGAAGCAGCGCTAGCATAGGTGCCAAAAGAGTTAGAAAAATTTTCATTGCCTTTTGTGCCGCTTCTGAATGGAACAACCATGGCTGGATGCCTTTTCCTGCTCTACTCTGATGCCTTTCATATACTAGCACTCTCACTCATCACTTTTTACCTTCCCTTCTTTTCTGCTCTATTCAAAACTAGAACTTGACCTTGTTTGATGTTTTCAAATATATGAGGTAAATATACTTAATTTGGAGATAGCTAACAAAAAATGTTGGCAGTTCATCATAGAGTTAGAATCATTTTTGGGTTGTTTCATTTAGAGTTGTCATTAGGCAGAGTTGAGTGAACATGACCCAAGGTTTTCTTGTACATAATTCATCTCTCTTTTTTGTGCCAGTCTAGGCTACTAACTCAAAGCTACTTTAAAGTTTATTTTATATTGTCAAACCCAATTGTAAAGTATGTATCAAAAGGCTTATGTTTTTTGAATGTTAATAGGTGTAGCAAAATCTGATTTTTAAGTTGCTAATTGGCTAATGAAAGGTTGCTGCTTAACATTTGGTAGACCAACCATATGATCGTCTGCTGTCCTAAGTTATCATGCTCAATACTTTTTCACCCCCTCAATTTTTATGTTATTGTTAGTCTCTTTGAGAAATTGTACAATAGAATAATCTCTTATTTGTCTTTGATATACTTATTTAGATGTTGCTTTCATTCTAATACTTACAACTAGAAGCCTTTTGCGTGTAAAGACTTTAAGCTTGATAATCCTTAAATGGAAAACTCATTAGCTTATTGTTATGAGCTTAGAGGTTTGCGCAGCACGCTCGTGCGGCACTTAGGCAACTTGAACTCAAAAGTTGCAAAGTAAGCCTAGTGATTTGCCTTCTCGCTCAAGGAGAAGAGAGGATCGTTGAGCCAAAGAGCTTTGTAGGCAAGAAGAGAAGAGATGGAAGATAGAGACAAGTATTGCTAAGCAAGAGAGCTTTGTATTACACAAGAAAGCTTGCTTACAACTTTGTTTGAATGCTAGGATGATTTACAAATGAGACTTGGAGGGGTATTTATACTAAACCATCTCTCAAATGAATGGCTAGATCTAATGCTTTTAAAGGTCCTAATTCACTCTCATCTACTAAATTATGGAGTCACGAGTCCAGTTGTTGTACACATTTAGCAGGTTTATAAGCCGTTGGATTGGGGACTTGGCTAAGGCATCTAATCCAACAACTCTCCTTCACTTAGCCATATTTTGTAATTTTTACCTGCAACCCATTGTTTCAATTGCGTTCAACTTCGTCTTATACTTGATACTTGGAAATGGCTTGGGTACAGCAGTTGTACCTATACAGCTACTGTTTATTTTGTATAAAAATCGTAAATTCATATATAAAAGTTGTAAATAAGTATATAAAAGTTGTAAAGTTATAAATAAGTATATAAAAGTTGTAAGTACAACTTTTATTTATTTATTTACCACTTTTATATATCAGTTTACTACTTTTATATAAAGTAAATAGTTGTTGTATGGATACAGCAGATGTATGTAGTCCAACTCTCCTTATACTTACAACTTTTTCTTTCATGCTCTATGGCTCTTTCATCTTTGATAGGCAATAGACGATCTTACAGTTTCAATTCATCCTCCATCTCCACTCCATTATTCCACTCATGCAATAGCCTAGAAGAACTGGTCTCCATGACCTTGTCAGATTGCCCCATTCCTTCTTTCTCTGTCATTTCTTTGTGTAGAAGTCGAACTCGGATCTGGAAGAAAGGATGATTATGAATTTCAATTCAATTAGATTTGATAGAGAGCACGAAGAGAATGCAAGAATGACGCGTTGAGTCTCTAGATTTACAAGCAATTCGAATGCCTCGAGTGATTTGCACTCGATGAACGTAAAGGCAAACACGAAGCTGTCACTGATATTTGAAGGTACCAGAAGTATTTTCTTCTTTTCATTTTGATTCTTAATATAAATTTGAAACTGCTTTCATTTCAATGAAAAGAATGTAGCTGGAACAAGCATGGATGAGTTCGTGGAGACGTTCAATTTAGCAGTTTTGGTAGAAAATTAAGAAGGTATCTTTTTATTTTCTTCAATTGAATGTTTTGATGATATATTTTTTTTTATGTGTGGATATGTAGAATGATGAATAAAAGTAGATTCAGATTGAGTTTCGTGTTGTAGATGAGTACCTAATAAATGTTTCACTCATGCTTTTGTTTTGTATACAACTTGTTTGATAAAATTCCTCAACTATAAAAATTGTTGTTTCTTACATGAAATTGGTGTTTTTGCTTTCCTCAGTCATCCACCAATTGTTTGATTGTCCTTAGAGGTAGCAATGAAATTTTTGTTGAATTGAAGTAAATGACAGTTGTGTATTACATCATAATAACCACTTGTTGTTAATAAATTACACACAAGTTTCTTCCATTGTGGATGCTTGGTGTGGATTGGTTACGAGCTAATATGAATCGTTTGGCTGCATTGCTCTTCCATCAGGTCTCATCTCAATTTCCTATTTCGTCTTGTCTTGAATCTTAATAATAATAATTATAATGTAGTGTGTGTTTATTGGTTAATATTAAATTAATTATGTGATAGTGTGACCAGACAGGATGGATAAAGAGTTCTTAGACCACAAGAGAATAGGAATATATTTGAATCAAATAATGGGAAGCAGCGCTAGCATAGGTGCCAAAAAAGTTAGAAAAATTTGCATTGCCTTTTGTGCCGCTTCTGAATGGAACAACCATGGCTGGACGCCTTTTCCTGCTCTACTCTGATGCCTTTCATATACTAGCACTCTCACTCATCACTTTTTACCTTCCCTTCTTTTCTGCTCTATTCAAAACTAGAACTTGACCTTGCACTACAAGAAAAATGAACATATTTGGCGGTCTTTGACCGTCAAATATGATCATATTTGGCGGTCTTGAAAGCGCCACCAATGGCACCGCCAAATATAGTCAGTTGGACTATATTTGGCGGTCAGTCAATCTGCCAAATATGCAAGTTACTATACTTAGCGGTTTTTGACCGCCAAATATAATAGGTTTAAAAAATAAAAAAAATATACTTGGCGGTTTTTGACCGCCAAGTATAATAGTTTTTAAAATTAAAAAAAATATACTCGACGGTTTTTAGCCGCCAAGTACTTAAAAAAAAAATTAGTAAAAAAGCTAATGAACAGCATGGACTACTCTACATGGGAACACATCAATCAACACCAAAGGCAAACTTGATGGTGCAATGAAGAATTAAAACGGCTAAAATTGCAGTAAAAAAGAAATCACCAACAAGACAATCCATTTCCTTAGCACAGTTTAACATAAAAGAAAGTTTAAACAACACTAAGGTACATGCAAATCAGCAGCTATTAACCTCCTGTAAATCTATGAAGCATCCCATCGGTCTTTCTTGATGCCAAGCATAATAAATGTAAAGAAATTTTAAAAAGCCCTAGTAAATGCAAATAATTAGATTTTAACCAGCTTTGCAATCAAAGCTACTAAGTCAGCATCCTACCAATTCTCTTGACACCAAGCATTCAATGAGGACAAGTTTTTCCATCCATTTTAATTGAATTACTAACCAGAAAGGTATAAAAGTAGCAAATATATATGCTTAAGAGGGTCTCAACAAGCCAAAAGGTATCTATGTAACCCTCTCCAAGAAGGATACAGTAGTATAATAATAGAAATGTTACAGGTAAAAGCAATAACTAAAATGGCAATTACACATACCCATATTTCAAATCCAGTAAATTTAAACATCCATTCTACCATTACGGAGTAACCGAACAAAAGGGAAACTATTCTCCTCAGAATAGCTAGAACTCATGCAAAAACTTGAATGAGGCAAAATCTTCAACTGGCTTCTGCCTGCAAAGGAGAGATGGAAACAGAATGAATCATACAACTATAACATTTTGGAAGTAAAATACAATGCTACTTTTCCATAGACTTGTCAAATGCTACAACAGGTAGTAAATAAGCAGGGCATACTGTTGCATAACTTAAACATATTGTATCATAACTGTCATACTTTTTTCTAGTTGTATTTCAGATTTAGTACCTGTTTTTTAGCTTGTTCATGTCTTTGCCCCGCTAGCAATGTTGTTGGAAAGCCAATCTAACCCCTCAAAGACCCTCTCCAGTGGTTGCACATGTGCTTTGGATGTACCTGTAAGAGGCCATCAAAATCATGTCAGCAGAATGTCTGCAAGTTCTAAACCAACCATCTTGGATTTCTTATGTACAAAATTTCATTCTCTCAAATGGGTAAACAATACTCCAGCATTTTTATGATTTAAGTGCTTAACAAAATTTGATAGGGCCAGGGCATAACAAAATTTAATAGGCCCAGGAGATGTAGTGTTAGATCCTTATATGATGTGATTTCCCTTTTGTCAATTGCTTGACAAACCATCTAATTCATCTAGCCAGATGAAACAAGTCCAAATTTTGAAGACATGTTTCCAGCAAACACTTGGGAGAATGTTTTACAAAGTTTTCTCCTAACTTCCTAAAATTTAAAATAATTAAAAACAGACATACATCTTGTCTACCTCATTTTGTCCGAACCATATGAACCGCCAATGCCAATTATCCTCGTATTTTCTCTCCAAGTTGCATGTACTCTCTTCATTTCCTCTTGGCTATAACAATAACAAAAAATATAATAAATAAGCATTTTGTAGAGAGTCAAGTGGTGACCAATTGATCTTAATATGCAAAATATAAGTGAACTGATTTTAAAGATATATATGCTGCTTAATTTCTTTAAACAAGTTGACAACAAAAATAAGATACTGAATTATTTAAGTAATTCCTAAAAGAAACTAACTTACCATTCTAAAATGAGGAGTATATTCATTATTGCATTTGCTTAATAACTTTATCTAGTAACTCTCATTGTGTCTATTTACTGTTGAATTTCTCAATTTCAATAATCAAAGTCTGAAAACTGCAGATATGAATAATAAGGATATATGGTAGTTTAGATTTGCTTTGTGAAAACTGCAGATATAAATAATAAAGATATATTGGGAATTAGCTGTTTAAGATTGTTCTCTAAAATAACTTGTGATCCTTAGTATTTGTATTACATTCCAGAAACAAGATAAAACGAGACATTGACTTCTCAAAAATAAAATTATAAGACTATAAATGTAGAAACTGTTAACTATAATAATTAAATGAGAATCTTAATCCCACTTGCTGTTATGAAACAGAAGAGATGAGTTATTTCAGGAGGCTGCTAACAAATTGATCAGTAACTCACTTACTAACTCACTTACTAGCCAAGGACGATTCTGAAGAGGAACTAAAACCAGCAAATTTGTCTTCTTCACTTTCTGAACTAGAGATTCCTCTGCTTTTAATTCAAAGACTTCAAATCAGGGATTCCATAAACTTAGATTGAAGAAGAGATTTTCTGCACAACAAAGAATCTTGATCTAGGTCTCTACTACCTTTGAGTCTATAAACCATATCTTCTTGTAGGTCTTTTCCAAAAGAGCTTTTTTCTGCAAAAGGCAGATGACGATCGCTAAATAAGTAAAGAATATTGCTTATCGATATATCAAGTATTTATATCCCAATCGAACAATACATATATCCAAGAAGCTATACAGAGGATAATAATAAGTTTATACCTGCTTTGACATCTCAAGGGCTATAAGTTCTGCTATGCCAGTCCTAGTCTGCCATTGCAAGGTAAGAAGTAAGATTATATAACTTGATTGTTATACAAACTACCAGAAATTGGAGGGATCAGGATATATACCGCATTGGCTCATATACTATATTATAAAATAACAAGAATTTGAAGGGAAAATATGTACTGGTCAAATCATCACAGAAATAATCTCATCTTAAAGTTATCTTTGAAAAGTTATTTATACTACGCTTTAGATCTTATGCATCTTATTAATGAAAAGTGTCTTACTTCTCCAGCACCAAGAAACAAGAATGTATGGTCAACCAGGGAACCACCAATCAATTTCAGTGCTGTAATTACCCCAGCAAGAACAACTGCCGCTATACTCAGAAACAAAATTAGATGATAGTTTAGAAAAGATCAGAAGGTTCACAATTGTGTTACTGCTACATCTTACCTGTATATCATCATTACCTGGAATCAAACATCAAGTATTTGATCAGAAGGTTCACAATCAAAATAATGTGGTTGGCAAAATCCTCAAACTGTAGAATTCGGTTTAAAAGAACTGGAATCAGACACATGCAAAGAATATCATAACTCCAAAGATGAGAAACATGATTCATATATTACTTGTATAAGAACTTTTTCTCCATTGTTTTACTTGACAGCAATCATGAACTCATGTAAAAGTTCAGAATATTCCTGAAAGTAGTAAAAGTAGTAAAAGAATGAGTCCGATGTAGAACTCATTCTTCAACAATGACTCATTGTTTGTACCCACATCAATTGTTATAGGCAAATGCTAAAAATAGGCAAAGAGAATTTGTTATGACAGGAACAAGGTATGATGCCAACACAATCATGTCTGTTCAATTCTGGTATATTCATGGGCCAAAATTGGAAACTAGGAAACAGAATCACTTAAACAATAGTAAATTCTATCTTAAGTGCATCCTTATGGCCAATTAAAGGAAATCGCGAATGGAACAAACAAAACAAGTAGGGATATTCTGTCCCAGAAGTGCTTACCGCAGAAGGACGAACTCCTCCAAGTGCTGGTACAAGGCCAATTTCCTAACAGGAATTCCTATTCCCTAAAACATTTCCATAAGGTCATGTGAAATTCACTTCAATTTTACGTACTCATCACTTAAATTGTAAATTGGTTTCAAATTGTGTAATTAACCCAATTTACCTGACAACCAAGGTCACCAAGTCCCAAAATCCGCTCACCATCTGTTACAACAATAACCTAAATACTCCTTTTAGGCCAGTTCTTCAAGACCTCAAGAATTTTTCCCCTGCATAATTATTATATTAACCAAAAACCTATCCACTAACATGGCAGAACTTAAAAAAAAAAGTCTTACTTCTCTTTCAAACTTATATATAGACCCTGTGGGCGCCTGAAGATGCTTCCATATTTCTGACAAGCTTCACCAACAATTGGAGTGTAAACAATTGGGAGCAGTTCCTCAATGTTATCGATCATCAGCTTGTAGAACAATCTCTCATTCCTTTCCCGTTAACCCAAGAAATGGAACCAACTTACTAGAATGCTATTTAGTCCCTATCAGTGTTTCCCAAATTGATGGGAGGCAACTAAAATAACTTATTCATAATGTGGGTAAAGTAGGCACCTGAAGATCCAAATTCTACATAACTTGTTGGTTAAAATCTACGAATAAGCCATGCTGAGGTGAATCATTAACTCATGCAGGTATCAATAGATTTATTGCAGCTTTGAGAGGCTACATAATTGAATCATCAAAACAAAACAGCATAATTAGAAGAAAATGGAGTGTTGAAAACTAAATATTCTGCAGGAGATGATAGCTAATTATGTCTTTAAGTTGATAGATAAGCATCTACATTTGGTAGACACTTATGTCTTTACCAAACCATGCATAGCTATATATATAACAAAGATAAGGGGCTGACAACCATTTATAACAAAATGACTATTATTGCTACAAGTATTCCTTAAACTTTTGAAACTTAACTAAATACCCAAATTAACAAGAGAACCAAATTAACTAATTACACAACAATAATGAACAACAATCATAGCTAAGAAGATAGCAAACACACAACAAAATCAACAAGAGTGACAAATGACGATCTCAAAAAAATCGAAAAATAATACAAAGACAAATTAAAGACTTGAGACGGAACAAATTACAAAGTAGAAACAGAGCTACACTAGCACCAAATTTAATGAATTTTTTGCCGAAATTGTTTTTTAAGGGAAGAAAAAAATTGCAAAATCAATTGTTATGAGTGTAGTATTTTCATATTCCATATTCTCATTCTTAATTCTACACTTAAATATTATTTTCAGAAGTTAATAGACACGTCAATATAGATGCTATCACTTTTTACTTTAATTAGAAAAACTCACAATTCACATTTTAAATTCATTAAAAAAATCATAACCAAGTACCCACCCTAATATTTTAACATTTATTATTATTTGTCATAAAGGTCTAAATTATCAAAATCATGGGTTCTCATATGAGAATGGATGATTTCAACAAAAATAAAACGGCTAAAACTAAAACAAGAGTTTTTAATTGAACAAATAATCAAAACAAAATACTAGCAATATATTAATAAAGTGAGATGCTGAAGATATGCACATTAATGAAGAATTATCAGCCAAAAGGGTGATACAATTTGTTTCACAGATGTGATTTTATCAAACAAGCAAATATAAAGGACAGATAGATGAAGAAATATGAATCAATATAATCAAACAAGCAAATATAATCAAAAGGGTGATACAATTTGTTTCACAGATGTGATTTTATCAAACAAGGAGGTATAATCAAAACAAATAATTGAAACAATAATCAAAACAAAATACTAGCAATATATTAATAAAGTGAGATGCTAAAGATATGCACATTAATGAAGAATTATCAGCCAAAAGGGTGATACAATTTGTTTCAGCAGAACTGATTGTCAAACAATATAAACAAGATTGTTTCCCCACCAACTATATATGCACACTTTTTGTCATCAGAATAAAAGAGTCAAACTATACTGTCTTTGGCTTTGGCTTTGGCTTCATTCACTTGGCTCTTGCATACAAGAGCACTCCAGCAAGAGCCACTGTAGTTCCTGTTATCAAAATAAGAGACACAGGAAATTCCATGAGACATGAGGAGAGAAAATATGGAAGTCTCACCACTTTCCATTTGGCTACAAGCTATAACTTAACTTACCAAGAGAGTTTATGGGCGAAACAGGCGTTTGGAAGATTATAACTGAAGATACAATCACCACAACATGCTTCACACAATTTCCTACAGAGTGAGTGATAGGTGATACCAACCGTAATATCCAATACGAAACCTGCCCAACAAAATGAATTCCACTAGTGACTTTTCAAAATTTTTGATAATATGGTACTATAGTCGTCAAATAATTTAATCGTATGTATGTGATCTTAAACTTTCAAAACTCCCTCCATCCCTTGTGAAAGCATAATATGATCACAAGACTTGTGTACTAGCCAGGGGCTTTATCTATTACGGTAATTTTTGTAGGATAAATAATGGAATGAGTCATATGGCAATGAAGATATCCCGACATGTCAAGAAACATATTATGGAAGTAAGGTGTTTCACAACTAGTTTCTGGTTGACGACAAGCAATTCAGCAACTCAAGTTGGGAAATAGAAACACACAAATACAGGAAATCTCACCTGCTGGTAACTATGGAGGCAAAACCCAGCCAACAGAGATTTCATGCATAGCTCTCTTACATTCAAACCTTGACCTGCCTGAAGCAAAGACCAAAGCCAACAGTTTCATGCAAGTTATTCTTTGACCAATCTGCTGGGGAAATTGGTAAATTTGACTCAAAGTTGAGACCATTTACATATCTACTCACAGCAAATTACAGGTATGAAGGGGTAAACTTGGTGCCTTCCAAGAAAATAGCAGCAGGAACCAACAAGATAAAAGAAATTATGGTTATTACGGAGAAGAGATTGAAGTTGTCCATAGTATCCTGTTGGGGAAAAAAATAATTTTGAAGTGCTATAATTGATTTAACAAATTTTTGGAAGAAAATCAATGTTAGATTTTGCATTGTACCTCTTCACTGACCATGAACTTTTTGCTAAGTACATTACGTGATTGGTTAGTCATATTGGAAGCCATTGCAGTACAGAAACCAGTCCTGTAAGTTACAAAATAGCATCATTAGAAATAAGCAAGAGGCAGTCTAGATTAAACAAATTTAACCCGAAGTGTACTTAATATGAAAAAATATGTCTACCATTTTGTCGATAGAAATTCCACACTCACCAGATCTCTGTATATAGGATACACTGGAATTTCCTCCCGGTTTAAAAACATGGCCTCTGCAACTACAGGTCTTACAAATCCAGGAGATTAGACAATATGATTCCACGTCACTTGTCAATGAAGAAGCTGGTGGCGTAGCTGGCACCAGTGGGCTCGGTATCAAAGGCCCGACAGGCGTTGGTACGGAGGATGACGACGGCGGGGAAGGAAGGGCACAGATCCTTAGTTGAGCGCCTTTCGTCAGTCCTTAGTTGTGGCGAAATTCTCCTGGAAAGAAGGGCACAGATCCTCCTTCACAGTCGACTCAAGCCCCATTCATCGTCATCGAGAAGAAGTTAGGGTTTCGGCTTCGAATTGGCTCTTTCACGAATTGTAATGAGTGAGTGAGAGAGAGAGAGAATCAGGGAGAGACAGCCAGTGAAGCGGAGGCTTGAGTCGATCTCTTCCAGAGGACGGTGGAGTGGGAGGCGGCATAGGAAGACATAGGAGAATTAGGGATTTAGATATAGGGTTTTTTCATTTTCTTTATATAGAATTGTAAAATAACAGGAAATCCATAACTATTAAAAGTTATCAAAATCATCCCTATGTTCAGTCCCTATATTTCAAACTTTTTCATTTACACCATTAGACTAATTTTCTATAATTTTTTGAGCACTAAATGTTTTAATTTAATTTTTAAAATAAATAATAATAATTTTTTGCATATTTAAAATGTTATATTATTACAAAATAATTTTTTTGTTATTTTTAATTGCTTAATTTTCATCAAAGTAATTAAATAATGTGATTTTCATCACTTTGAAATTAAAAAATAATTTTATTTATTTCATAAAATTTTCACATTTAAAAATTCATTTTTCTAAAATTTAATATTTAAAAATTTATTCTTTTCATACATATAATAATGTTATCTTTAATTTAAAGATTTTTAAAAATTATTTTTAATTTTAGATTAAAAATAAAATTATATTGTTTAATTATATTTAGATAAATTTATTGAAATTTTAAATATTATATTCACATATTTGAAAGAAAAAATGAAAAGAAAGAGGAAAATTTGAGAGGGAAAAGAAAAAATTAATTACATTTTTACATATTTGTCAAATTTTTATAAAAATGTGATATATATGTGATTGAATAAGACAAAAAGTGACAAATAAGATGAATTGATAGGTTTGACTTTTAAAACATGGTTAAATTTCTCACTTTTTTAAAAAACTGTCAAATAAAAAATTTACGAAGTGACAAATATACAAAAAATTCTTGTAGTGTTGTTTGATGTTTTCAAATATATGAGGTAAATATACTTAATTTGGAGATAGCTAACAAAAAATGTTGGCAGTTCATCATAGACTTGGAATCATTTTTGGGTTGTTTCATTTAGAGTTGTCATTAGGC
Source organism: Boswellia sacra (assembly GCA_013180625.2). Classification (NCBI taxonomy): domain Eukaryota; kingdom Viridiplantae; phylum Streptophyta; class Magnoliopsida; order Sapindales; family Burseraceae; genus Boswellia; species Boswellia sacra. The sequence goes on along the minus strand of SNVD02016306.1, from coordinate 104,342 downwards.
AGAGTTGAGTGAACATGACCCAAGGTTTTCTTGTACATAATTCATCTCTCTTTTTTGTGCCAGTCTAGGCTACTAACTCAAAGCTACTTTAAAGTTTATTTTATATTGTCAAACCCAATTGTAAAGTATGTATCAAAAGGCTTATGTTTTTTGAATGTTAATAGGTGTAGCAAAATCTGATTTTTAAGTTGCTAATTGGCTAATGAAAGGTTGCTGCTTAACATTTGGTAGACCAACCATATGATCGTCTGCTGTCCTAAGTTATCATGCTCAATACTTTTTCACCCCCTCAATTTTTATGTTATTGTTAGTCTCTTTGAGAAATTGTACAATAGAATAATCTCTTATTTGTCTTTGATATACTTATTTAGATGTTGCTTTCATTCACTTACAACTAGAAGCCTTTTGTGTGTAAAGACTTTAAGCTTGATAATCCTTAAATGGAAAACTCATTAGCTTATTGTTATGAGCTTAGAGGTTTGCGCAGCACACTCGTGCGGCACTTAGGCAACTTGAACTCAAAAGTTGCTAAGTAAGCCTAGTGATTTGCCTTCTCGCTCAAAGAGAAGAGAGGATCGTTGAGCCAAAGAGCTTTGTAGGCAAGAAGAGAAGAGATGGAAGATAGAGACAAGTATTGCTAAGCAAGAAAGCTTTGTATTACACAAGAAAGCTTGCTTACAACTTTGTTTGAATGCTAGGATGATTTACAAATGAGACTTGGAGGGGTATTTATACTAAACCACCTCTCAAATGAATGGCTAAGATCTAATGCTTCTAAAGGTCCTAATTCACTCTCATCTACTAAATTATCTAGATATGTACAAGAGAGTATTATCTACTAAATTATCTAGATAAATACAAGAGATAATTCTTATCTTGCTAGAGAATTCTAGAAGATGGGCTTGGGCTTGCAAGCTTTCTAGAAGCTAGGCCAAGCCTTATGCATGTTTGGGCCACTCTAACAAGTGAATTAGGCGAGCTATAACATCCTCCCCCACCTAATTCCGTGACGTCCTCGGCACGCTTTCGTTCTTGTAGTGTTAGATGTGCTCGCCAAATTGCCACAAGATGTCCTCGTGTTCCCAACTTGCCTTACTATCTGGAAGGTTTTTTTACTTTACCAAGTATTCGGTGTATGGTGGAACTCCTCTCCTTCGTATCACATGTTCCACAAGGATGCATTCCACGTCTTTGTCGAATGTGGTGATAACGGCTGTGGGTGCTCTTTTGGACTCGCTTCCTATGGTATCTTCCTTGTCCTCATGATAGGGCTTGAGAAAACTTATATGGAAGACCGAATGGATCTTGAGATTAGGTGGCAATTGGACTTTGTAGGAGACTTCGCCCACTCGCTTGACAAAAAGAAAGGGACCTTTGTATTTCCATACCAACCCCTTGTGCACTTTACGAAGTGACTTGAATTGTTTAGGTAGTAGTTTGATAAGCACCAAGTCCCCCTCTTGAAATGCGAGGTGTTGTCTTTTAGTGTCCGCCCATTTCTTCATTTTCTTGGCGACCTTGTCTAAGCATGCCTGCGTGATGTCTACTTGTTCATGCCATTCCTTTGCGAGCTTGTATGCTGCTAGACTCTTCCCTCCATAGGGTGAGGCTATGACATGTGGAGTCATAGGTTGTTGTCCCATCACAATCTCAAACGGACTCTTACCCGTTGCCTTACTCCTTTGGAGATTATCTGAGAATTGGGCAACGTCTAGCAACTTTGCCCAATCATGTTGATGAGCGCTCACATAATGCCTCAAGTATAGCTCAAGTAAGGCATTGATGCGCTCGGTTTGCCCATTGGTTTGGGGATGAAAGCTTGTTGAGAAGCTCAAATCGGTTCCTAACATTTTGAAGGGTTCTCCCCAAAAATGTCCCATGAAGCAAAGATCACGATCACTCACGATGTTTTGTTAAACTCCCCATAGCTTCACTATGTGTTTGAGGAATGCTCGAGTGACTTCATCCGCGGTGCAATCCATGGAGACAGGAATGAAGGTGGCATACTTACTGAAACAATCAACTATCACCATTATGCTTCCACATCCCTCAAATTTTGGCAAGGCCACAATGAAGTCCATTGAGACGCTTTACCATGGCCTTTTCACAATAGGTAGGGGTTCTAGCAAACCCATGGGGTGTTGGTGTTCAACCTTGTCTTATTGACACACAAGACAAGTTCTTACATAGCCCTTCACGTCTTCCCGCATTTGAGGCCAATAGTAGGAATATTGCATGAGTGCAAGGGTTCGTGCCATACCTGGGTGACCAGCCCACTTGGAATCGTGGCACTCCTTGATGATCTCCTTTCGTAAATTCCCATCTCTTGGCACGAAGAGGCGATTCCCGGTTGTGAGGAGTGGGCCTTCGTCAAGCCAAAAGCGTCGTGTCTTCCCCTCACTTGCCAATTTCAAGAGATTCTTGGCTATGGGGTCATACTCTAGGCCTTGTTTGATGTGGTCAACGAGCACACTTTGTGGGTGACTTCTGCTCAAAATGGCGAGTTCTGCTTTGTGACTTAAGGTACTGACCACAACGTTTGCCTTACCCGCTTTGTACTCAAGCAAGTCTTGGAGTTGTTTCTTTGACTCCGCAAGTTCAGGTGGTGCCATGAGGTAAGGCGCGTTAGCTGGAGGCTTGGCACCGAGCTCCAACTCAATTTGGTGATCCACTTCCCCTTGTGGAGGCAACTTCTTTGGAAGTTCTTGGGGCATGATGTCCTTATATTCCTAAAGGATGACTTGGACTCATCTTGGCAATAGGTCCTTAGAAATGGTGATGTCCGCCCCATCGTTTAATTCTCGAATGATGGCAAGAAAACTTTGATCCATGTTCATCCCCCATTTGAATTATAGTGTGGATAACATCTTGCTCTCTACCTTCGCTGCACATTCCGCCATAACCATGCATGGTTGACTCCCATCAAGGATGCTAAGGGAGTTAGAAGCCGGTATGGGGAAAGCATAGACTTGGTCGAAGAACTCCATGCCTAGCACTACTTGAAAGTCATCCATGGGGACGATGGAGAAATCGAGCTTACCGTTCCATGTGCCAAGTTATACCGAAGTTGCCTTGGATACTCCCAATATTGCCTTGGCGGGTGAGTTTATCGCCTTGATGGTGCCTCCTCCATTGATATATTTGAGGCCTAACCGTTTCGCATCTTCTTCAGAAATGAAATTGTGTGTTGCTCTCGTATCAAGCAGTGCCCGCACATCCTTGCCATTGATTGTGGCGCTCACGTACATCAGGCCATTTTGAACATGTGTGGGTCTTTTAAGTGCGCCAATGGTACAGAGAGAACCCATCCCCACATGCTCCTCATTTTATACGCCCTCATGTTAAGCAGCTAGGGCGTTAAGGGTCTTCCTCTTTGGACAATCACGCACCCAATGAGGGCCATCACAAATGAAGCAAGGACTTTTGGGTTTAGGGGCATCGGACTTACCTTTGTTAGGTGTGTCGTGGTTGTCTCCCCCGGATGGTTTACGTGCACCACCTTCCTTTCGAGCATGATCTTTCTTGGTGTTCCGCTCTCCCCCACTTTTTCCATTGTTGGCCTTCCTCTCCTTGGATTAGGAGGTGTAGTCTATGAGTGATTCAGCTACGGCTATGGCATCATTAAGATTTTGCACACCGCGCCTTTCAAGCTTGACCCTTGCCTAATCCTTGAGTCCGTCGAGGAAGTAGAAGAGAAAGTCCTTTTCGGACATGACCTCGATCTCTAGGATGATGGTGGTGAATTCCTTGATATACTCCTGAATGATGCCACTTTGCTTCAATCGACGGAGGTGGCCCCTTGCCTCCTTTTTCGCATTGCTAAGAGAGAAGTGCTTTCGAAGTTCTCTCTTGAAGTCCTCCCACGTGCGAAGGGAGAAGATGCCTCTGCCCACTTTGCCATGCTTACGATGCCATCACAATTGGGCTGCATCTCGTAGGAATGTGCGTGCAATGCCGATCCTCGAAGCATCATCATGGACACATTTGGCTCGAAGTATTGCTCCAAGCCGAATAGGAAGTTTTCAACTTTCGTGGCGTTGCGAGTGCCATTGTATGTGACAGGAGTAGGCACGTGCATAGTGTTTAAACCTCTTGTGTAAGATGGGTTAGCACGATCACATAGATGCTTCTCCCATTCCGTGCGAGATTCCTCCACTTCCACACGGATTGCTCATAACTCATGCTCCACAAAGGTTCCCAAGCCCATGAGCTCTTGTGTAAGGTTGTGTAGCTCCTTTTCATAGGCATTGCTAAACTCAAGGATGTTGGACTTTGTAGCTTGGGTGATTTCTCCATAATCCGTCTCTAGGCCTTCGAGACGGTCGGAGAGGCCCTCAATTGCATTGTCCATCCCCGAGATAGCTTGCTCTAAGCTAGCAACACGAGGCTCTAAAGACTCCGAGGGTGGAGCTTTAGACTTACCTCGTTTTCCTTGTTGGCGTGGTTGAGGTTGCTCCTCTCGTCCATGAACTTGCTCCTCCGTGGTCACTTCAAGGTCGGATGCCATGCTCTTGTGCTCGAACTGTGCTCTGATATCAACTGTCACGAGCTTAAAGGTTTATGTAGCACGCTCGTGCGACACTTAGGCAACTCGAACTCAAAAGTTACTAAATAAGCCTAGTGATTTGCCTTCTCACTCAAGGAGAAGAGAGGATCATTGAGCCAAAGAGCTTTGTAGGCAAGAAGAGAAGAGATGGAAGATGGAGACAAGTATTGCTAAGCAAGAAAGCTTTGTATTACACAAGAAAGCTTGCTTACAACTTTGCTTGAATGCTTGGATGATTTACAAATGGGACTTAGAGGGGTATTTGTACTAAACCACATCTCAAATGAATGGCTAAGATCTAATGCATCTAAGGGTCCTAATTCACTCTCATCTACTAAAGTATCTAGATATGTACAAGAGAGTATTATCTACTAAATTATCTAGATAAATACAAGAGATAATTCTTATCTTGCTAGAGAATTCTAGAAGATAGGGTTGGGCTTGCAAGCTTTCTAGAAGCTAGGCCAAGCCTTATGCATGTTTGGGCCACTCTAACAAGTTAATTGGGCGGACCGTAATATTATGCTGACTTGGATAATTGCTATTGTTTTTTGGTTTCTTTATAATTCGCCTGGAGTAAAGGCTGTAATGTCAGTAAAGGGGAAAGCAGAACCATCCCTGTTTGGTGAAACTTTTGGGAACGATAGAATCAGTTTTGTTGACTATGGTTGTTGGCTTTGTGATAAACATCATGACCTGTTTAATGGGCTGGTAGTAAAATTTCAACTTCTGTTCAATGCTGTGATGGTGTTTTTATGATTATCTCAGCTGGGAAAAATTATATTCCCCTATGGCAGGGTAACTCTGTAATGAAAACCACATGTAGGGATGAGATGCTCCAGTGCAAAATGACTCATGCCAATGAGGTGGAATATTAGGAGCGCCGCATGTCTGACTTGTCAAATTAGGCTTTCAGTGTCACATCAGCTGCAGAAATCCAGGTAATGGATGCAAGGCTCAGAAACATTATTTAATAATTTCTTTTAGTTTCATATTATTTAAATTCTTGGGATAATTATTTATCAATATTTGAACCCTCTTGGATATTTTATCCTGTTCTTTGAAGTCTTAATGCAGTTTCTTCTATGTAAATAGCCATATGCTTACTATCTTCCATGGTTAGGAAGTTATGCAATACTAATGAAACATTTTCCATGGTGCTAGGGAGACGAGATCAAATTCCCAAACCATTTGTTTTGGGAGATAGCTGCCAAATTTCTGTCATGTTGTGTTAGAATTTTATGCCTATTTATATTAAATGTAAATGATTAGGAGATAGTCGTTTGATGTAGGGCTTTTACTTTAGTAAAAGTCGTTTAATTTTAAGTGTTTTTCCACTATGAAAATCATTATTTTATTTCTAAAGAAATTTATATATTAGTGCTTGATAATCAAGAATTATTCAGGATTTGCAAAACAGAATGATTGTAATTATCAAGAATTAGTCCTCGTATATATTTATGCAGATGAATAGCTTTGCAATAGAACAACATATATGCAATTAATCTTAGGAAAGAGTGTGAAGAGAAGGATGCAGCCATAAAGGAGCTAATTGTGTTTGTAGTGATCAAGTATAGCTCAACACTTCACCTTGTACTTTCTCCAGTGTATATTTGTTGTTGTTGCATAAGAAAGAAGAACATTGTGGACGACTATGTAAGTTTCAGTTACAGAGTTCCCTGCCCTACGCAAAATAGATGGAGGATTGAGCAGCATCCTACATCGTAGCCTGGCATGGAAAGTGTATGTGGCTCGTTGAATATGATCCAGTGCTTCACCTTGTGGCCAAACCATTGAAAGCACATCGCAGCATGTGAAAATTGGATGTTTATAACAAAATAAAAAATTAAAAGAAAAAAGATGATTCTAGCAATAATACTATGGAATTGTTATTTTTGTTATTTGTATATCTTCTATTAGAATATATTGTATATTTTATATTAATTAATTTAATTTAATTTTCATAAACTTTTTATCAATAATTTGATTTGAATTTATTATTAGTTAATATTAAGTGAAACGGTATATGATAGATTTAATATAAAATTTATAAATTTAAATTAATTATTTATGATATGTTTGCAAATCTATGGATAAGGATCACATGGTAATTATTTTTCTTAAAAAAAATATTGATGTACAAAGTTAAATTTATAAAATGAATTTTCACAAGTTAATATTAGTTGTTAACTTTCTTTTTTTGGGTTAAGTAATAAAGTTTATTAATATTGATTTTTATTGAATTTAAAATTTGAAGATTCAAGTGATTTCATGAAAGTAATTATATTGTACAAGAAAACCTTATAAAGAACCTTGAGCTAAGGTCTAACGTCATATATAATCTTGATATTTTATATAATATTATCTATAACTCTATGGTCAACTAATTTAAGTTAAATTTACACCTAAAAAATAAAAAAGTAATTTAATTCATTTCTTTAACTAGTAACATGTTCAATTTTTTAATAAAATAATCTTATAAAAAATTAATAAAAAATCATAAACAATAATATACAAAAAAAAAAATTAATATATCAACTACCAACTATACCTTCAAAATATATTACTTTTCTATGAATTTAGTTGTTTGAGTAAGGTCGATTGATGTTTTAGATTAATTTTAAAAGTTAATTAAAATAATTTTGTTTTAAGGTTTTGGACTTATTTTTTAGAGTTATTATAATTTTTTATATTTTGTTTATTTTAATTAAAAAATGTTTCTTTTAGTTTTCAATTTTATTTTAGTTAGTTTAATTAATTTTATTTCAAATTTTGATCAGTTTATTTTATTTTTATTATTTTAATTTAACCTCTCTTTTGTTTATATTTAACTTCTTTATTTTTAATTTGACTCTTATTATATATGTTTTTTTTTTAGAGTTCTATAATTTATTTTATCTAGAAGTTTTATGAATTCGTTGTCTTTTACTATAAGGATATATGTGAAAATTTTATAACTCTTTGATTTAAATGCTAAGTCAGTTATATGATTGAAGGGTATAATAGTTATTATATATATTCTTAACATGTTAGGAGACTTATTTAATAGAATTTGGTGTTAGTAGGATTATGAATAATATTATATAAAATGTAATAGTTATGTCTAATATTAGATCTTAGTTCAGGGCTATTTATAATATTTTCCCACATTGTATATATGATAAAAATTAATTATCCAAAATTCTACTTTAGAAAAACTAATTCCTGCCCGTCAGTTTTATATTACACTAATTTGACTCCAATCATTTAAATTACGTATGGAAGTTGAGGATTAGATTAGGTAATGATTGAAGATCTCAATTTTAACCATTTTTCTTAATTTTGATAGAGAGAAAGTAAAATGTTCATGGATTGAATTTTTTTAAAGGAAAATTTATGAATTTTTTTTATAAATTAATAATTTTATATTTGTCTATTTATTTAAAAATGTAAATGCAGTGGGTAATACTACACTTATAAAGTTTGTATATAAAGTTGATGTAGCATCAAGTGGATGAAAAGATTAATTTGAGTTATCATTGTAATAAATGTTGATGAGTTGTGTGACATTGAATGGTATATAATACATATTTAAAAATTTAAAATTTAGAGAAAGGTTTTTGGATATATATGATACCATAAGTGTTTTGGGGGTCTATATAGTCTCGCCTATTAATGATTAGTTTAATGGTAGAGTGATTATCCAACTGAAATTTCCTAGTTAAATGAAAAATCTAGTGCGTAGTCATGAAAAGATTTGGTCTTATTATTTATCTTGTTCTAAAATTCGGATCCAAATCTTTCTACAACACATTTATTTCATTAATTTAATTTGATAGATATCATGATATTCTATGTACCTTGAAGGAAGCTTTTAGTGCACTCGGCTGTAAAATGATACTTAAGATATACATACTAAATACTAGTTTAAGCAACCTTAATTTGTCAACTCCATTACTTGCTGCATTAGATGCTTATAATGATCGACACCGTTGTATACAGTAAAAAATTTTCCCTTGTTGAGATTGCTAATAATATAAATAATACTTCAATCCAACTATTCAGACAAACTTCGTATACAAGTTATTTTGCAAGCTACGTACGTTTTCATAATATGTGTCTTTACTTTTAAAATCTCTTGCTCATTATACAAAGTCCTATGGAGACGCATAAATCAAATGTATGCATACTGAGATCTGACATTTTATAGAAATATTTTTTAAGGACGGTCTGGGTTACTGTAGCTTAAGCGTTATCTTCTAAGCTAGAACAACTAAGATATTTGACAACCCCAATTTAAACTTGCATATAACTTAATGGCTTATAAAATAATCTAATATCAAAGCCTCATCCTACTTTTGTTATGTAAAATATCTAAACTACCCTAAAAATTATCAAAAGATGAAATACCCTATTTATTAAAGTATATTAAAAAGTAGTTCTTAGGAAAATTGTAAGCTCTAAAGCCACAGACTCAGTTATGTAAGAATACAATAGTTATATAAAATGTAACAGACATAAATGAAAATTGTACAGAGGAGATTTATGTGATTCAGTTATAACCGGCCTACATTCACGAGTAGTCAAGCTGCAATTCACTAAATTATTTCAGATTACAAACTACTCGGATTTACAGTAGTAAAAACATTTCTCACTCACTCTCCTTTCTTTGTAATCTTATGCTCCCCCTAGGAAATCCAACCTTAGCAATCCAACTTCCTAAACCATGGTACACTTCACTATCCAATAGATCAAGTCCTTACATGACTGTAAAACACATTCCCAGTAATATTCAACAAAGATAAAACCTAATAAGGTTGTCTGCACTTTATCAGTTACGAATAAGACATGACCACGATATCAATTATAGTCTCTTGAAAGCAATTATCCCTTAAGCCTTACACAATTTAACTCTCAGGAATATGAACTTAGCTAAAAGCTAAATAAACAAAGATGCGAACTCAACATAAACATATTGAACACTCTCTCAACAAAATACTTGAACAAAGTTTGCATTGCTTGGACGATAACTGATCTCACTATAGGAAATATGATCTAAAAGAAAAAATTTTGTCGCAAATATTTTTTGCAACGAAATCAAGTTTGTCATGGAACAATCACAATATGTGAGTCGCAATAAGTTTTTCTGCGAGAAAACAAAATTTCGTCGCAAAAAAACTTATTGCAACAAAAATTTCATCGCTAAAATAAGTGTTTCGCGACCAAAATTTTGCCACAAAAAAGGGGTCATTTAGTTATTTGGTCTTTCACGATAAATTTTTTGTCGCAAAACAGGACCTTTAGTGACTAGATTATCGTCACTACCTGTAGCTATTTGCGAGAAATTGTGGTTGCAATATGGGCGATATAGCAATGGATACTTAGAGTCGTATGAATATATTGTGACCACTTTTCCTTGCAAGAAAGCTTATTTTGCGAGAAAATTTGAGTCGCAAAAGGCATCGTACAATAGAGATGCCATTTCACGGGAAGATATTCATCGCAATAAACTGCCTTTAAAGAGAAAATTTTGGTCGCAATATGTGCACCATAATTAATATTGCCTATTGTGACAACAATTTTGTCACTGAAGGGCGCTTTTTGCGAGAAAATATTTGTTGGAATATACTAGATACAATGCAAATTACATTTTATGACAATATTTTCGTCGCAAAAAGGGATTTTACTACAAAATTAAATTGTCGCGAGAGATTTTAGTCAATTTGAATTGCCTTTGGTGACAATTATTTTGTCGTAGAAAGAATATTTTGCAGTAATAATTTTGTCGCAAAAAATGTACAACTATCGTGGCCATCCTTTTAGGAGGAAATATTTTGTCGCAAAATGGTTGAGACATTATTAAATTACATATTGTGACAAAATTTTCGTCGCAAGATATGTTTATTGTGAGAAAAAATTTGTCACAAAATAGTTGAATAAACAAATTGTTTTTTGTAACAATAATTTTGTCTCAAAATACTCTTTGTTGCGACCATTTTTTGGTCGCAAAAAGCTTTGAATTTTTGAATCTTTTTTTTTTGGTCGTTTGTATTTCATTTTCATCATTAATATGCTTACCAGATATGCTTCTTCAATATTGTGCACAAAAGTTATACAAATTATAAAAATCAAAATATTAAATGAAATCATAAAAATTCACAAACTGTAAAATCTAAATTGTAACATCATATATAAGCTTCATTACACAATATTATATACAAAGAAATTTAACATTACATAAATATGATGATAAGTACCAAAAATGTAGATATGCAAAATGTAGAAATCAGTTTACTGGTGGTATTTTGGACTTCTATTAGACTTTCAGTCACCTCTTGTGTAATAATATTGGCAATCCCTCGAATGTTGAGATTTTTTTATTTCTTTTGCGACCTAGAGCCATCTGGAACACAAAAAAAAAAAAGTATTAATTACATAACTATATTTTTTAACAATAATATTATTTTAAAACATAAGAAAAACATGATCATATATTATGTAAACACAAATACTCATGTAACAATTACCATTATTCTATTCCAACATTAGTATCAATATGACATTGTAGTGCTTTAGCCACTTTCATCTTCCTCATCTATTTCATCACATATAAAATCATCTAATACATTTTCCCTTCTACTTGCTCCTATTCTTGCAACTGGGACATCAACCTCTTCTGGATCAACATCATTTCTAGTGAATAGGCCAACATCCAATTTATCTTGATGAAATGAAAAAGTATGATCTATTGATTCATCATTCACCTCAATTTGTACTTGATTTATCTCATCCTTCTCTTGAGTATCCCATAAACCCCTACGTTCTATTTTGTCCACCACTTTCCACCCTTCCCCAAGTTTTGGATCATCAATAAATATTACTTGTTGTGCTTGAGTTGCTAGAATATAAGGATCTTCATTATACCAAGTTCAAGAAACATTAATGGATAGAAGATGATAATGATGGTGAATCCTCTTCATTTTAGGATTAGAGTCGTACCATTTACAATGAAATAGAACAACTTCATTATCCTTCTTATATTCTAATCCAATGACATTTGATAATGACCCATAAAAATCAATTTTTGTTCCATCATGTTCACCAAGCACTGATACTCTACTATTTTGGGTGGTAAGTGCATCCACTACAACAAAAATGAGATTCCATAACATGCCATAAATGTTGTTGTAAAGTTTTCATAGCATTTACTGCACGTTATAACTGCCCGTGCTATGCTTTTTCTATAGCATCCAAAAGAAACGCTATAGAACCATAGCATTTTAGACACCCTGGATAACGCATATAGAATGCTATATGTAGCTTGTTTCCATAGCATTTTAAAACCGCTATAAATTATTTTCTCTTTCCTATGATACCATTATGAATGCTATAAGATTATGGCTTTCATATAAATGCTATAATTGTTTAGACATCCATAACTTTTAAAAAGTGTTATAATATATGTACTGTTTCGTAAATTTTAAATAACAATGCTATAATACAATGATATTTTGTTTATTTTGCAATATTCCTTGAAAATATTTTTTCAAAATTTGTGATTTAAAGTAATATGTTACCCAAATTACAGGTGGTTAAATCTCAATTCCATAACAATCCAAAAGAATTTTGTACCATTTCTCAAGTAAATGTACTCATCAATATATACATTAAATTTAGTACTAAAATTGTACCATGTATGAACATTCAACTATTTATTTACATATCAAATTTCACAGTCATGAAGTAATGGTATCTAACAAAGATAGTAACATAACTTATATCAAAGTCAAAAGCTATAATGCAAGATCTGCCAAGTTCAATGTTTCAGGCTTTCAACTCCCATGAGACATATGCCTTATGTATATTGTATTGGCTACATCCTGCATAAATAAATTCAGCAAATTAGATATATGCTAATTTTAAAATTAAAAAGCAATTTCCACCTACAAAATAAAATATAATAATTAAGTAGGTTAGAAATTTAACATATTTAAGAAACAAAATCAACTTTCAATTACAAGTTTAAAACCAAAGAAACTAGAAGATTTAAAAAAAAAGAAAAAGAAAATCTTAAACTCCCTCGGTTGTAAAAGAAAAAATGCAATATTAGATATTAAGCATTAGGTACAAGAGATAATATCAATTCCTACAACTTAATTTCAAAAATAGATATGCCAAAATATTCATACTAAGTAATTAAAGAAGTTAGCCGGCTTGCTTTAGCTATTTGCCTTAATATGAGGAACAATTCATTCTCTTTTTCATGGAATTTAATTGTTCATTTTGTGGAGAGTAGACATTGAATTGGGATTAGAACCAAAAAAAAAGCTAGCAAAGCACACATATGAAATTTAAGGCAGTCTTTTTATCTGCTATCAAGTGATAATTATTGTGATGCACGGTGAAGCTTGTCAATTACAAATCATGTGCATTATGGACGGACGCTGAAATAATGAGAGAAAATTAATGCTGAAAACTAGTTCGATAACAAGTCATTGATGGCAGAAACTAAGAAGAGGCAATCGGAAAATCACGTATATGTAATAAATAAGAAAGAACAAAAGTAATAAAAACAAACTTGTGTAATGGGGAGACACTTGGCCCTAGAAGACAAGCCAATCTTACATAACCTGAAGCTCCTTTATTCACTGTCTTTACACATGCCCTTATCACCCTTACAATCTCACTCTTTTCTCCATACTCTACAACTTGTTCACAACGCAACACCATAACATCAGCTTGATAGAACATACATAACTAAGAACATATGTTAAAAATTAAATAGTCAAGAGTCTCCCTTAATATATATCCTTGGAATAAAGGAGCTCATTGAAAAAAAAAAACTGGTGAAGGCATTAAACAATTTTAATTTTTATACATATCACTCACTACTCACACATTAAATTCTAGACCTTTTTTATGTTGTATCTTTGAGTATAAAAAACCAGTTTTAATTTTATATATATCACCCATTTGGAAACTGAAATTTAGCTCTTTTTAACACTTCTTATCAAAACTCATCAACTATAATTGCATGTTTTGTAGTGAAGTCATGTTAAAATTAGTAAAGTTAGTGAGAGCAAGCATCACGTATGTGAGAGGCAACAAAATTAAATTGCATATATATCACAAACAAATTAGATATCACAAATTAACACTTCTAATCAGAACTGATCAACTATAATTGCATATATCACTTACATCCATATACAAGTGTATAGTTAGTGAGTGGCATGAGACAAGAATGGTGCATTTGCATGTGTGATGATTAGAGAGAAAAATGAGAGTTAGGAAGTGGATTCTAAGTGAAGTGAGTTGTAGTTAAAGTGAGTAAGTGTTTTGTGAGAGTTTTTTAAGTGTTGTGCTTATACACAAGTGTTAAGTGTGAGCTTGGTCTTTAATGTCTCCTTGTATAACTTCTATCATTACTTTTGAGTACAAAATGTGTTTGTAATATAAATTAAATTGTGCCTATAATATGAATTAGAGTTTTGTTATTCTTGTGTTTTAAGTTCAACAATCGGTACTAGAGCTTATAAAGTGACTATGCAAATTTCCACAATGTGAAGGGCAATCCATTTAAATCTAAAGGCTTTTAAGTAGAGACAAACATAACTAACAAGAAACTAAAATTATTGTCACGAAACAAAAGACTTAATGAAGAGAGTCAAGGGAGAGTTAGAAACTTCTTGATGTCTATATATAAAATATAGGCTATTAGACAAATTTCAATGTTAAATAAGAATCAAGCATTCATTTAAATTCATAAGAGCACAACAAATATATAAACAAAGAAATATGTTTTAAACAAGCTTTTGCATAGACCTCTCAAATTAGCAATGCAAATCTGCCTTCACATATTCTAAAACAAATGCAGCCACTCTTTATCAATAGCTTGTTAGCAAGACTTTCCCAAAGCCTTAGGTATACATCAATGAAATTCATACTTGAACTACATAACTTTCCAGGGTCAAGAGTTTCTAAAATATCTTAATATGGCACATGTTTTTGACTAGAAAATAAAAGTAGGGCAGTAACTAACCTTTATATATATGCCTATGACAGCTCAAAAACAACATAGATGTGTTGTTAATTTTCAGTTTTCTTAAGTTTTATAAAATCAAAAGGCAGACTATCATCTAATATAATTTACAAATTCAGAGGTTTCACATTTTCAATGCAAAATACAAGTGACATTTGGGCTAGTAATTTCATCAAGCACTTAGCAGGCGACATTTCAGTTTTGTCAATACCAATAAAATTGAAGCTACTAAAAAACCCAACTATTCTTTTATCAAAGATCCCAACTAACATACAATGAGACAATAATTGTTTGGCATCCCTCACTGGTTCATTACTAGACCCACGAGCAGTCAATCTAGAAGCTTCTCCTAGTGCCTTTTGGGCATATATTTTGTTCTAGGCGAAAACTCTCTCGATGACAACAACATATTTCATTCCAGGCAAAAACTACATTTAGCATTGGAACAAATAACCCGTAAAATAAAAATCTCACAAATAGATTCAAAATCACATTCATAATCTAACATATTGAAACAAAATCAAAGAAATTGCACAGATTTCTAAAATTAAAAGAAAAATATATGAATTGAATGAAACAAATCAGAGGTACCTGTGTTACAGATAAATGGAGGGGCAGGTTTGGAGGAATCTTCGATTGCGAGGCTAGGAAAGTCCCGTCATCTCTCTAGCCAAGCGGTTTTACCTTATACCCAGATTAAGAAACATCAAGATTTGAAAATTTAGAGGGTTTAAAGAGTGGTGATAGCTGCAGAAGAAGGAAATAGAAAAACAAGGAGAAAGCAAATGTAGAAAGAATATCACCTTCGAGAGTGCAACTCGAGAAAGCGACTGAGATATTTATTAGGGAGTGCCAGAAACAAAAGTCCTTGCTGTTTCTTTTTCTTTTATTTTCTCACATGAATTTTTTTTTTCAGTTAGAGTTTTAGATACAAACATAACATTTGAGCGGGCACCAAATTTTCGTCCGTGCCCTTTACATATTAGAAAGAGGGTGTTTACAAATATTATAACTATTATAAAATTATAATTTTGGATAACGTTTAAAGATTGTTATAAAATAGTATAATTAATAGCATTTTCCTAAAATATTAATAACACTAATTTTTTAATAGCATTCTTTTTGCTAAATTTTATCAACATAATTTCCATGACACCATTCTTAGAATAATGTTATGAATAAATTGTTATTAAAATATAATAAATAAAAACCATAGCATTTTTCTATAAAATGCTATTAATAGAAGCTTTTTTATAGCATTCACTCTAGAACGCTATTATTAAACTGTTATTAAATGTCATTTTTGTTGTAGTGATCATCTCTTTCTTGGATACAATAACGGACCCCATTAACATCACATCCAGGATAATATTTCACCCTCATATCAGGTCCACATGCCAATGCATACAAATAGTCATCTATCATTAGAGATTCACGATCACGCAACTCCATTATCTACAACACAAGTATTGTTATTAAAGCCTTGATTAAGTTAATTCTTTAACACAAATTATATTTAAATATCACTTACATGTTTCTTAAACCACTTGGGCAAGTATTTTTGCTACAATATATTCAAATTTGTTCCACCTTACTTTTGTAAAATAATCATGTGTTGCCTACATAAATTATATTATGCATATTAGATATTTATAAACATAAAGAACAAAAAAAAATTTACATTTTAGAATATGTGTAAAGTGAATAACTTCCTAAAGGTATGGTTGCACTTCATCACAATTGTTTAAAACATGCCAATGAAGTCTGTTAATCTCTGATACAGAGAGTAGTTTGGATCCATTGAATCCAAATGCTCTGACTCTTTGGGAGAAAACTGATATTCCCCTATCACGTTCTCCACCATCATTAATTCGATCATCACGAGTGAATTTTGTTTCAATTCATTGCAAATACATTGAACAAAAATTCATCGCTTCGCTATCAATTAAGCTTTTGCAATTGATACTTCAGGATAAGCTTTGTTCTTGACACGCTCTTATATCTACCTAAGGCCTGTCATATAAAAAATAATTAAACTATAATTAAATTGTAATATATAATTTATGTGAAACACATACATTAAATTTGTGATGAATAAAATATACCGTTCAATTGGGTACATCCATCTGAATCCAATAGGCCCAGCATATTTTGCCTTTCGAGACAAATGCATCGCTAAATGGTTCATTATCTCAAAGAATGCCGGTGGAAAGATATATTCCAATTTACAAAGAATCGCCACAATTCCTTTTTCTAGATGATCCAAGTTTCATTTGGTTATCATCTTTGAACATAATTGTCGAAAGAAATCACAAAACTCAATAATTGTTGTGCATACATCCTTTTGTAAAGATGGGCATATGCCAATTGGGATTAGTCTTTGTAAAATTATATGACAATCATGGCTTTTCAGGCCCATTAACTTTCCATCTTTAACATCTACACACTTGGCAATATTTGATGCGTATCCATCAGGAAATTTTACTGACTTTAAGAACTGGTAAAACTTTCTCCTTTCATCTATTGTTAATACATAACAAGCATGAGGCTTTAAATATCTATTACCATGGTGTTGTAAATGTAATTCTTTCCTGAGGCCCATGCCTTCTAGGTCCAATCTTGCTTTGTTAGTATCTCTAGTTTTACCTTCAATATTTAACAATGTCCCAAGTAGACTGTCACATATATTCTTCTGTATATGCATTACATCAAGATTATGATGAAGTTTTAATGTTGCCCAATATTCCAACTGAAAAAAAAAACTTTTTTTTTGTCCAATTTAACTCTTTTGGTTTTCTCCTTCTCTTTCTATCCTTGTTATTAGGGTTTTTTCTAGGTTTCAAATTAGGGAGAATCTCTAATTGTTTTAGAATGTCATAACCAGAATATTCTTGTGGAGCATTGTTTTTTTTCCCAATGAGCATCATGTAATGTACTTCTTTTCCATGGATGGTCAAAACTTCTCCATGGATGGTTAGAAGGCAAAAATCGATGATGTCCCATATAACTTATTTTACTTCTTATTGATTGAGAAGATGTTCCTTCATTGCATACAGGACATGCCTCGTAACCTTTTGTGCTCCATCCATACACATTTCCATAAGCTGGAAAGTCATTTATTGTCCATAAAATTGTTGCATGCATCCAAAAGTGGGTTTTTTCATATGCATCATAAGTTTCAACACCAACATTCCATAATTCTTTCAATTCATCAATTAATGGTCTCAAGTATAACATGCCACATACTATATGGGTTATGCACATTATCGAAGGGATTAAATCTGTCAGTAGCAAGACCTAGCTTCACATTGCGTGGATCTTGTGCAAACCATAAGATCAACTTTTTGATCATTTGAATTTTTTGATATCTTATCATCTTCAACAGCTTTTGATGAAGAAGTTACTAAAGCAATATATTTGCTCTTCTTTGGATTGTGGCATGAATATTATTTCATAGGACTAAAGTGATCCAAGTAACTCGTCGATTTTCAGCTTATCAAGGTTCTGAGTCAGCAACAATAGTGTCTTTGGCTTGATATTTCTCAAGCAATGAATTAAGTATTTTTAGAACATCATCAGTATCATTCTAAGTCTTTCCTAAGAAGGCTATAGCATTTGTAATCTCCCATCATCTTGAATAGAATTCTAAGCCTGTCTCATCTTCTTGTATTTTCATTTTGTCAAATTGAGAAGCAAGCATCAATATTTTAGTTCTCTTGACAAAAGCGGTACCTTCTTATTTGTCTTGGAGTCTTTCCTAAACATCTTTGGTTGATGTGCAAGAAAAGATGACACTGAATGCCTTTGAATTCATAGCATTGAAAAGGGAAGGA
Source organism: Boswellia sacra (assembly GCA_013180625.2). Taxonomy (NCBI): domain Eukaryota; kingdom Viridiplantae; phylum Streptophyta; class Magnoliopsida; order Sapindales; family Burseraceae; genus Boswellia; species Boswellia sacra. The sequence continues at coordinate 85,942 of SNVD02016306.1, read as the reverse complement.
ATAGCTTTAAAATTCCATTGTGCTTCATTGTAGTCTTATTGATTCCATGCATATTCTTCCTTCACAACTCTTACTCCTTCTTGATTAACAACAATAGGAGACTCCAACTATAAATAATAGTTTTCCATACCCTCTGATCAATAGGAATAACATCATTTTGGCCTTCCATTACTCATAATTGCTTTCATCGAGAAGAGGTGGATGACTAAATGAACCTCTGTGCCTGTAAAAGTCCATAACTTCAAGAATAAAACAGAATCTACACAAGTATATTAGTGCATTGCTTCAATACCAATTGTAAGTTCTAAAGCCACAGACTCTGTTACATAAGACAGAACTATAACAGCTATATAAAATGTAACAAACATAAATAAAAATTGCACAAAGGAGATTTACGTGGTTCAGCTACAATCAACCTACATCCATGGGCAACCAAGTTGCAATTCACTAAGTTCTTCTAAATTACAAGCCACTCAAATTTATAGTAGTAGGAACCCTTTCTCACTCATTTACCTTTCTTTGCAATCTTATACTCCCTCCAAGAACTCTAACTTTAGCAAGCCAACTTCCTAAACCATGATGCACTTCACTGTCCAATTGATCAAGTCCCTACTTGACTATAAAACACTTTCCAATAATACTCAACAAAGATAAAACTCAACAAGATTGTCTACACTTTATCAGTTACGAATATTGTAACTATACCAGTTAAGAAAGACATGATAGGTGTCTATTTATGTATCATTTTCATATCAATTCATCTATATTTCTTTGCTATAATCCTTGGTATTTTTATGTTTTTGTGTGATTTTGATGTTTGTAGGAGTTTTGGAGGAACTTGCGCCAAAGTGAAGTAAAACCCTTCATTTTCACCTCTGCTAGTCAACCATCTTCTCGGATTTAATTGTATTGATATACAATGAACCGGATAACATGTTATATACCGTTGGAAAGCTCTCAAAGTCTATTTTCTAGAGAAATTTACGATTCATAAATCCATTCAGTGTACAGAAAGTTATAATCAAAACAGTGTGAGAAGTGTAGAAATGTAATTCCACAAATCACTGTAGCATGTATAATACGAGACACTGTAGTAGGTTACTGTAGCAGAGTATATAAACACATTTTAGGGTTTTATTTGAATAACTTGAAGAGGGGAGAACAGGTGGGAGGCTTCAGCTTTGGATTTCTCTCATCTCCTAGAGTTCATGAAGGAGAAAGAAGGCTTGGAAAGAGGAAGAACTACAATCTTAAGAGATTTTCATCAAATTTGCTAGTTTTCCCTTTCCCTTCATTTTCTGGAATGCTCCATATGTATTGTATTTGATTGGTTTTGAACATGTGTAAACTGAATCATGAATTGGTTGAGGTGATTTCAAAGCCCTTGATATGGTTTTTGTGAGTTGATTGTGCAAGAAATTTTATCCAATTCTCTAATTGAAGTTGCTTGTATTTTCCCATGTTTAATGCTTAGGATTGCTTGCTGGAGTGTATTTGGGTGGCCAACTGAATATAATCTGGATATTGTCTATTGCTAGACTAGAAATCTTGATCCGTAATTGTCTTGAATTTCTAATCATTAGAAGCAAAATTGTGATCAGAGATTGCAATTGGAGAATATAACCTAAGTTAAATAATCCGAGCTTGTGTGTTTATTGCTTAGATCAACCTATCTTTCTTATCATAATGCAATCCATTGAATTAAACTCAGAGAGCTTGTTCTAGGTTGTTTAATGGATAGAGATTAAATAAAGAGCTTGTTTTATTTAACAACAAAGTAAGGAAAGATTGGGGAGCAGAGGCTTATTGTTATCTACGGTTGATAATCAATGGTATAATTGGATGACAATTCTACAATTACTCGTAAATCCGTATCTTGTTGCGCAGAGAATGATCCCTTAACGGATTTTGGCATGATTAATTTTCAATTCATTTAATATTGTGTTGTGTTATTCTTTATTTGCCTTCGTATTCAGTTTAATTAATCATTCAACAAAACCCCCCATATTTAGTTTGTTGTTGCTGAAAAAATAACAAATTTAATTAGAATCAATCCTCGTGGGAACGATATCTTACTCATCACTTTATTACTTGTGCGACTAGTATACTTGCTAGTTTCGAAAGCATCAAGTTTTTGGCGTCGTTGCCGGGGATTGATTTTCTAATCGATTTGTTATTATTTTCATTGTTGATGTGTGTTTTTTTTGTTTCTTTATTGATTGTTTGTATTTAGACGACATGGCAGTAAACTTCCATCAATTCAGTGGCGGATTTGAGCCACAACTACCATGGAGAGTAAATGAGGTAAGCAATCCGAACATTGAACAACAACTTTTTGAGTTAACTTCTCTTGTGGAAAACATGGCTGTAGGACATATGCAGAAATCTTATGCATGTGAGGTATATTCTACCATGGAGCATCCAATCGACATGTATCCAACTTTGCAAAGAGATATAGAACAAGCCAATGCCATGGATGGATTTTCAGGACAAACAAGGCAATGGTATGATCCCTTCTCTAACACTTACAATGCTGGATGGGAAGATCACCCTAATTTCAATTACTGGAATCATCAACCAATCATCCCAAATGCCATACCAAATCAACTGCAAGGTTTTAATCACCCTAGAGTGCAGCAACCATTTCAAATGCAACCACCACCAATGCCACAACTAGCACCACAACCAACTCCAGAAAACTCAGGTATGTCACTCCAGGATATTGTTAATGCAATGCACTAAACACAATGCAATTCCAGCAGGAAAAAAAAATGGGGCAGTATCCAAAACCTGGCAAATCAAATGGGACAATTGGCTACTAGCATGAACAAATTCGAGGGCCAAGACTCAAAAAAATTATCTTCTCAAACAGTGATCAATCCAAGCGAGACTACTAGTGTGATAACTTCGCGAAGTGGAGAGCAATTAGATGTCTTGCCAGGAAAATCACAAACTGATGAAGGAGATGACACCACTTCCACCATGAACAAAACACTGACTTCTCAGGTAAATCCTATAACTCCCATTCCTTCTTATGTTTCTCCTCCACTTTTTCCTAGTAGATTTGCAAAATCGAAGGAGGAACAAGAACAAGAAATCCTGGAAACTTCGCACAAAATCGAGGTAAATATACCACTTCTGGATGCTATCGAGCAAGTACCTCATTATACAAAATGTCTCAAGGAGTTATGCACCAGCAAAAGAAAGTTAAAAAGAAATGAGAAAGTAAGTGTGGGGGAAGATGTTTCAGCTGTATTGCAAAGAAAAATTCCCCCTAAATGCAAAGATCTAGGTACGTTCACCATTCCATGCACCATTGGTAAAACCAAGTTTGAAAGAGCTATGTTAGAATTAGGAGCATCTATTAATGTCATGCCATTTATTTATGCTTCTTTAAATCTTGGACCTTTTACGAAAACTGGTATTACCATTCAGTTTGCTGATGTAATGCATATCCCAAAAGTGTTATGGAAGATGTGCTTGTGCAGGTGAATCAATTGGTTTTCTCAACAGACTTCTATGTCCTTAAAATAGAGGATGAGACATCTCCTAATCCAACACCGATTCTTTTAGGGAGACCATTCTCGAAAACTCCTAGAACAAAGATTGATGTTCATGAAGGCACTCTCACCATAAAGTTTGATGGCAAGGTTATCCATTTCAATATTTTTGAGGCAATGAGGTACCCTAGTGACTTACATTCTGTTTTTGCAGTTGACGTTATTGATTCTTTGCCATAACAATGTTTTGAGTTAACTCGCAAGAATGGATTGGATGTAGCTATTAGTGAGCACATAGGGACAGAAAATTCTAAGGAATCAAGAATTTTTATACAAGTGTCCAAACAAATGGAGAAAGCTGTGGCAAGCTTAGAGAGATCATAAGGAAACCAAAAACAGGTATGATGTCGTACATGAATTGCCTTTATCTAATGAGAAACTCTTCTTCTGTGGTGAAAAGCCAATACCTTGGAGCTTAAACTATTCTAGGATAATTTGAAGCATGATTCTGGGTGAGAATGATACTTGCCAATTATAATAGAAATGGCCTTGCACCCTAGAGAAGCACAGCGGAGATTGGACTCTCCAATGATGGAAACCAACGTCGGCTGAGGACATTAAACCAAGCGCTTATTGGGAGGCAACCCAATGTTTTTGAAAATAAATAAAAAAAAGAAAAGAAAAATAAAATAAGGTAATAATGATCGATTTTTGTGTCTCGAGGAGATTCATTTCGTAGGCCATCAAATTGATCAGGTTTTATCTCTCTTTGCCATCTGTCTTATTTGTTTTTATATTTTTTTTTACTTATTTTTTACTTTTGTTTGCTATTGTGTTGTTATCTCTTTTATGTGTCTTTAGTTTCATTTCTGCTCTTTTCTTTTCCTTCCTTTTGTTTAATTTGATTATTCTGTGCTTTGAGCTCATTTGTGCAACAGCTTGAGGAAACATCCAAACGGGAGCTGAAGTCATTGCTCGAAGGTTTGAAAACGTGCATATATTGGAGAAAAACAAAATCAATCGCATTATCGGTAATAGCTCTCCTTTTCTCCTCTTCAATGGATGCCGATATCTTTGTGTCAAACCTTCGTAAATATTTCCCTTCACTTCCTCAAAATGCTGTGTATAAAATTTATAAAGTGCGGATGACTAGACTTTGGGCGTTGATGCTCCTAAATGTGCCTGCGGATATCCGATGGCTTATCGAAGCCAAGGTAAGATTATCCGGTGAGCCTGATATTAATCTAGCAAAATACATGCCTGGTCTAGGAAAGAGCTACTACGCTAAGAGGCGAAGAGCAAAAAGGTTACAAGTATGTTATAAATGTGCTAGATGGAATTGTAACCAGACTTGTCGTTCATTAGGTTTTTGTCCAGAAATAGAGAAGATAAACTGTCATTTATTAAGAATGGTCTGAGTAATGAGTCGCTGGATAATGTTTTATTAACTCTTGAGTCACATTCTTGTGGACTTGTTCAGCGTGAATTGCTTAATCGATGGACACAATTTCGTGATGAATTGCAGTGTTATAGTCTAGGGAATCTGACTAAAAACGACCCTGTTTGCCAGTTTATAAGAAAACTGGATGGGAAGCAAATCTCCGACTCATAGAAGGCATTTCAGCCGTTACTAGACGTAAAACCAGAGGAAGATGTGAGCCACAATCACAACTACTTGTATATTTGAATGTGTGTTGTTGTTGTAGAATTTTTTTTCTTGTTTCGTTTGATCTGATTATCAATGTTGTTTTGGTGTTGTTGTTGTTTGTTGATTTTGTTTGTTTTAATTTCAAGTTTTCTTTTTGACAAACCATATGACTACCCTATGGCATAAGTACACGTGGGAGACAAGTGTGGAGGTTTTGTCAAACCCCACTGAAAGTATATCTCTACTTTCCATGCTTCACATGAGAGACAAGTGTGGCAGTTTTGTCAAACCCCGCCGAAAGTATATTTCCATTTTTCATGCTTCACGTGGGATACAAGTGTGTAGGTATTGTCAAACCCCGCTGAAAGCGTATCTCATTTTTTTCAAATCTTGGGGCGATAAATTTGCATCGAGCAACCCCCACCGAAATTATGTCCCCATGTGTCAAATTTGAGAGTTTAACGTGTGTATATATCCATTTTGCATATTTTAAAATGTCATTTTATAACCTGTCTTGCACTTGAATCGCATAATACCTAACGTGCATCATTGTTTTACACAAATTTAGAGCACTTTTAGAAATGGAGAAAACACCAACTCGGCGATTCCAAAATATATGCGTATTTTGTGGATCGTAATTTGGTAAAGATGGAGAGTTTATAACAGCAGCTCTTGATCTTGGTAGGACATTAGCTACGAGGGGTATTCATTTGATTTATGGAGGGGGTAGTCTTGGGTTAATGGGGTGTGTGTCGATAGCTGCATCCCTGGGAGGGAGTAAAGTTCTCGGCATTATCCCTAAACCACTAGCTGTGCAAGATATCATAGGCAACACAATGGGGGAAGAGTTACAGGTCTCTAGCATGCATGAGCGTATTGCATATATGGTCATTAAATTTGATGCATTTATAGCTTTGCCCGGTGGTTACGGTACATTAAAGGAACTATTTCAAATTACCTCTTGGGCATAGCTAAACATCCATCGAAAACCCATTGGTTTGTTAAATGTCAATAATTTTTTTGATGGTTTATTGTCTTTTCTTGATCAAGCAGTAGAAAAAAAACTTCATCTCACAGTCGGCGAGGCAAATCCTGGTTTCAGCTTCAACTGTAGGGGAGTTAATTGACAAATTACAAGCATTCGTCTATTCGCCTGATCCAACAATAGCTCGGATAGATTGGTTTGGAGAAGGCCATAAGAGGCGTAAATTGGATTTAACGCTCCATCTATAATCTCTATCTACCGGTTTGCTTCGTTTTCGTTTGCTTTCTTTTTATTGCGTTTATTTGAATTTTTTTTTATGTCATTTCTTTTGAGTTTTTTTTCAGGTTGTTTCTTTCACCCCAGGTAATATTTTCTAATCTTGGCTTTTAGAGTGGTGGCTTAAAAAGTTCAAGTTCACTTGAAACGCATTCTGGATTTCTTTAATCCATAATGGCTGAATAAGGAGGCTAACTTCTAAACTTTTTAGACCCATTCTAACTAACTTGTTTTTGTTTGCTGACTTGTTGGACTTTGTTATTTTATGAGTAAGTTTAGTTTTGTGTAATTTAGAGTTGTTATGTGTTTTTGTCTTTATCAGTTTCGATTCAAAAAAAAAACATTGTGGAAAAACCTGAGAATGGCAGAATATGGGGTTTCCTTAACTCTTGAAACGCATTCTCTCTAAATAAATTTGTAGTTTGTTTATTTCATGTTGTTTGAAGTGTCTTATTTCTTGTTTTATTCTTTCATAATAAAGGTATATAGGCTGGAAACCTTAAGTCTACGGGCTACTAGTCCTAAGGATTGTTGAAATATACAATCTTGACTCAGGTGTAACAACGCCACGTACCTCTTTTCTTGCATTTTGTGGGTCGATGATAAGATAATGATTGAATTAAGAATAACTCTTGGAAAATGATAAATGATGCATGGATCTGTGTGCTTGAAATGTTTATTAGTTTTGCTTTGCCTTTGATTCCTTGCGCAACATTGAGCACGAGCTATTATAACTGAGTTATTTGTTCACTTAGAGAAAGTTTATATAATTTAAATGTTTCTTTAGATTTCAATGAATTCTAGAACTTGTTTGATGGTCACTCGAGGCGAAATCCTAGACTGTGCAATATTAGAGAAATGATTTAGGCCATCTTTGGACCGTTTGAGCCTTAATAGCCAACCTTGATTGAAATTGATCCCTAGTTATCCCTTTGAGCCTCTGTAAGCCTTTTTCTTTGTTAACTTACTAAAAGATTTTCTAACCTCAAATAAATTTGTTCCAAACAGTTTATCCTTTACCTATGATCATGTAGATCATTCACGATTAAATTTTGAGCTATGTTATGGTTTTTGGAAGTTAGAGGAGGTTGGGATGTGCCATGAGCAATGCAAGTGAGTTCTATTGTATTTGTTTTTTTTTTTAAAAAAAAGAACAAAATCTATACTTACCTTTCATTTGCTTACACATTAAGGACAATGTGTTGTTTAAGTGTGGGGGAGGGGAAGTGTAGTTAAAAAAAATGAAAAAAAAGAAAAAAAGAAAAAAAAAAGAAAAAGAGATCTACACCCTTAAGCGTTCTTAAAAAGAATGAAACAACAAAGTGTGGAGGTGTCTTTTGTTTTATACAAAAAAAAAAGATTGAGTGTTCTAAATAAGTTTGAGGGAGTGACTTGGTGAATTGAAATAAAATTATGCTATAGGGTTGAGCTCCACATAGTCTTGAATGATTTATGTGTTTGTGGGTGATTTGAGCCAAATTATTATCCTTTATCATACCTTTACCCAACCCAAACGTTACAAGCTTAATAAAGTTCTACTTGATCCTTGGTGTTGTGCTTGTCTACATTAGTGGAGAATGACTTGAAAAATAGGCCCATGGAATTCATTTATACACACATCTTCACTATTAAATATGATTCATTTTTATGCATAAACTCATCCGGGTTACAAGTTATTAGGTGAGAATGGCTCTACACACACACACTTGAGGAATTGAAGTGAAGCGAAACTAATCTTTGAGATAAAATTCTTGATCAAGTGCATTATTTTGAAGTTTTCCTTGGTTATAATTAAGTACAATCTTTGAGGCCTATTTGCAAGTAAAAAGCATTTGTGTGTTTTAATTTTTTCTTTGAATCTGTTTCAATTTAGTTTTGTTTCATATTGTCGTAGTTGCTCGAAGACTAGCAAAGTTTAAGTGTGGGGGAATTTGATAGGTGTCTATTTATGTATCATTTTTATATCAATTCATCTATGTTTCTTTGCTATAATCCTTGGTATTTTTATGTTTTTGTGTGGTTTTGATGTTTGTAGGAGTTTTGGAGCAACTTGCACAAAAATGAAGTAAAACCCTTCATTTTCACCTCTGCTAGTCAACCATCTTCTCGGATTTAATTGTATTGATATACAATGAATCGGATAACATGTTACATACCATTGGAAAGCTCTCGAAGTCTATTTTCTCGAGAAATTTACGGTTCATAAATCCGTTCAGTGTACCGAAAGTTATAATCAAAACAATGTGAGAAGTATAGAAATGTAATTCTACAAATCACTGTAGCATGTATAATACGGGACACTGTAGCAGGGTACTGTAGCCGAGTATATAAACACATTTTAGGGTTTTATTTGAATAACTTGAAGAGGGGAGAACGGGTGGGAGGCTTCAGCTCTGGATTTCTCTCATCTCCTGGAGTTCATGAAGGAGAAAGAAGGCTTGAAAAGAGGAAGAACTACAATCTTAAGAGATTTTCATCAAATTTGCTAAGTTTTCCCTTTCCCTTTCATTTTTTGGAATGTCTCCATATTGTATTGTATTTGTTGTTTGAACATGTGTAACTGAATCTGAATTGGTTGAGGGTGATTTCAAAGCCCTTGATATGGTTTTTGTGAGTTGATTGTGCAAGATATTGTTATCCAATTCTCTAATTGAAGTTGCTTGTATTCTCCCATATTTAATGCTTATGATTGCTTGCTGATTGTATTTGGGTGGCCAACCGAATATAATCTGGTTGTTATCTATTGCTAGACTAGAAATCTTGATCCGTAATTGTCTTGAATTTCTAATCATTAGTAGCAAAATTGTGATCAGAGATTACAATTGGAGAATATAACCTAAGTTAAATAATCCGAGCTTGTGTGTTTATTGCTTAGATCAACCTATCTTTCTTATCATAATGCATCCATTGAATTAAACTTAGAGAGCTTGTTCTAGGTTGTTTAATGGATAGAGATTAAATAAAGAGCTTGTTTTATTTAACAACAAAGTAAGGAAAGATTGGGGTAGCAGAGCTTATTGTTATCTACGGTTGATAATTTCAATGGTATAATTGGATGACAATTCTACAATTAGTTTGCAAATCCGTATCTTGTGGCAGAGAATGATCCCTTAACCGGATTTTTGTCATTGATTAATTCTCACTTCAATTAACTTTGCATTTTGTTATTCTTCATTTGCATTCTTAGTTTATTTAGTTAATCATTCAACAAAACCCCCCTTATTTAGTTTATTGATGCTGGAAAATAACAAATTCAATTAGAATCAATTCTCGTGGGAACGATATCGTACTCATCACTTTATTACTTGTGCGACTAGTATACTTGCTAGTTTCAAACGCATCAAGACACGATCACGATATCAGTTACAGACTTTTGAAAGCAATTAACCCTCAAGCCTTACGCAATTTAACTCTTAGAAGCATGAACCTAGCTAAAAGCTAAATAAACAGAGATGCAAACTCAACATAAATAGATACACGTTGAACACTCTCTCAACAAAATACTTGAACAAAGTTTGCATTGACTGGATGATGAATGATCTCTCCTTTATATAGGCTGGACATATAGCGATTCCTTGTTGAAAAAGGATTTGATCAAAGCTTTCCAAAACCTGTAAACTCTGCAACGTAACTTAAGAGATAAAGATCAATAAATAATAGAAAGTAATCTTTTAATCTCCTACACTGGACATGAAATAAAAGTCTTCTTATATTAAAACTTGTCCGGCAAACAGTACTTATCCAATAGGGATTCTTCAAGATCCTTTTGATATCACTCAAATAACCTGCAAATCTTGAAGTCAAAGAAAAGCAAATCATGTTTAAAATATTCAATGAATAATTATGATCATAATCTTTCCTAATACAAGATAAAATCAATACTTTCCAAAACTGAAAACAATACCCTAGAAATATTTAACATTTATGTCTTTCTTAATTGAAACAATAAAGTTGGAGTAAACTGAAATAGGAAACAAATATGCAGAAGAATAGGAAAACGAATATTCTGCATTCTTGCTATATAAGGATTTCCAAAATCTTTTCATATCTACAAATCTTGAACGCTTAGGAAAATAGAAATACTTTGGAGCAATCAATAATGAAAAAGAATCTTTCCTAAAGTATAATCAAATAAAAATCTTTCCAAAGATTAAAAACATATTTTGGAAATATTCTGCAATTTAAGAGTTTCATAATTGGCCTAGTTGAAACAGGAAATATCAAGATCTTTATTTTCTCCAAAATGCCAACAAAGCAATGCCAATGTTACACAGCTAAACATGTGACAATCCATATGGCATTGTCCTAAAAAAATAATTATTTAATCGTATTTATACTTAATAATTTCTTTCAAAAAAAAAAGAAAGAAAGAAAATGTTAGGGACTCGTCGGATAGCTATTGGTATTGTTGTTGAATGCACTTCGGCATGTTGCCAAAAATCGAAATTGATCACTGTTCATCAATCCTCTAACAAAATTTTGAAATTTTTAACTTTAATGAAATGATTATTTTTAATATAAAAATTTTAATATGTTACAAATATTTCTACATTTTCTTAATACTTAAAAAAATTAATAAAATATGTTCAAATTTTTTAAATTGCTTAAATGAAATAAAAAATCTATTTTGGTAATTTAAATATGGCTATGATTTTTAAAATTTTGATTTACCAAATATAGTCTCTCTTTGAAAAGTACAACAATTTTTAGAATTTGGTTTTCCAAATTCTTTTCAATTTATTTCATATGTGTGTGTGCGTGTGTGTGTGTGTGTGTTGGTTAATTATTTTTCTCAGCATAGTAGAAGCTAATTATTTTTTAAGTTACATCAACCTTAAAGTGGCTCAAAAAGGGTGTCTATTTTTTGGTCTTAGGTTTAAATTTGTCAATTAATTAGATATTTTTTATGGTCACCTAACTTGATCCTACATTAAATTCTATAATAAAAAAATAACTTTTAACTAAGACATTTAACTCATTATTAATTTCTAATATTTTAGCATAAAATAATTAAAATTATTATTTTTAAAGGTTAAATACTTCAATATATTTGTTTTAGTAAAATTATTGTTTTATAAATAATAACATGTCAAATATAAACAAGTGAATACAATATTACTAACCATATATGTGCATTAGTTTAAGAGACATTACATTCAAATACTAATATAAAAAAAATTAATAAAAATATATCTTTCATATTTCACTTTAATTCCAAAAAAGAAGCAAAAAGATTAAAACAAACAAACTTAATTACCCTAAGAATATAATAAATATTTTATTCTCCTTTGGGATAATGCAAGACACTTTCTTAATTCATAATAAGATTCAAATTCTCACTGCGAATACAAGATTGAAAAGTCTAAGTCCAGGAAAGCCTGTCATATATAGATGCATTCAAGCCTCGATAAAGCTCAATATATAAATCGGTCAAGGGTAGGTTAATTTGGAATTAAAGCTTAATCAGTCTCTATATTTCCCTATCATGGCTAACAACACATCTGCAAGTTTATTGTTGGACCAAAAATTTAAGCATCTTCCCAAAGAATAATTCTGGGAAATCTCTGATCAGCTCTACCAATTGGAAGGATTTTGGTACCTTGATTATTATATCAAAGGTACTTTAGCCTTTAAATCCAACACTAAGGCAAATTCTGACGATGTTTTCTTGGCCTCTTCCATGAAGATAGGTACAACATGGCTAAACGCCCTTTGTGTTAGCATCATGGAATGCCAAAGCAAAGGTGATCATAAAAATGGAGAGAAGGATGATAATGTTCTCGTAAAAAATTTCACTTATGCTCATATAAGGTCGTTAGAATGTGACTTATACAGAGACAATCCAAATCCTGATCTCTCAGGTATTCCATCTCCTAGACTCTTCCACACTTATATGCTTTACAATGCATTACCAGACTGTATCAAGAACTCGGAGTGCAAGATTGTTTACATTGCTCGAAACCCGAAGGACACTTTGGTGTCAATATGGCACTTCTTCAACAAAATTATACGACCAAATAAGTGTTGCGCAATACGAAAGTGATACCATCAAAACAACCAAATGCACAACCACAAACTATGCCAGATAATTGAATATAATAGCAACCAAAGAAGGCAACTAATCAACCAACAATGTAAAAATAGAAAGAACACAACGATTTAATGAGGTTCGGTATTGTTAACTACGTCCTCGGGCGCCGCTGAAGAACCCTTTCACTATCTTCAACGAAAATTACAAACTTTTGGGCCACAATACAAATACCACAACTATTGAGCCAAACTACAATTACCCAAATAGTTGAGCCAAACTGTAATTACCCAAATACCACAAATACCCAAAAATAAAGGAGAAAAACAAATATTACAAACTTTAAGGTCCTTAATAAAAGGCCCTTAAACTATGAGGTCTTTTAGTGAAACCTTACAAATATGAGGGGTGAAAGAGGATTTTAATTGGGATACATAAATGAGCAGACTTAGCTTTAATTTATAAGCCCAAGTCTCTCCAACACAATGACTCCCACTCCATGTGGGATCCTTGCACTCATATACAAATGGCTGAAGAGCCAAAACTCCAACAATTCTCTACCTTGGCTATTTAGCCAATCCACCACAAGACTCTTCTTTTTCCCATATTCTCTATCACAACTGCAATGCCTTTCCAAATACGCCCAATGGTGCAGTCAAACTCGCACAATGGTGATCAAGTTCAAATAATGACTGAACTTAATTGTTGTCATAACCTTAGTCAACATATCTACGGGATTCTCGGCGTCTCAATCTTTTGAAGTAAGATTCTTCCTTCATTAATGATCTCCTGCACAAAATGATACCGAACATCAATATGCTTCGTACGAACATGGAACACTGGATTCTTCACTAAGTGGATAGCACTTTGACTGTCAGAATAAAGAGTGATCTTCTTCTGCCCAATTTGCAATTCATCCAGTAATCCCTGTAATCAAATAGCTTCCTTCACAGCCTCTGTCATTGCTATATACTCTACCTCTGTAGTAGACAAAGCCATTGTAGACTGTAAAGTAGACTTCCAACTCACTGGTGCTCTTGCAAGAGTAAACACATAACCGGTTGTTGACCGATGTTTATCCAAATCACCAGTATAATCAGAATCAACATAACCAATAGCATAATGATCACACGTATCATCCCTCTCAAAGACTAAGACAACATCTACGATTTTTAGCAAATACTATAGAATCCATTTCATTGCTTGCCAATGTCCTTTACCAGGATCATGCATGTACCTGTTCACAACTCTAACTGCATGTGAAATGTCAGGTCTTGTACACACCATAGCATCCATCAGGCTACCAACTGCATTAGCATATGGAACTTGAGATATATACTCTCGTTTCTCATCTGTACTAGGAGATAAAGATGCACTGAGCTTCATATGAGGAGCAAGTGGGGTACTTACAGATTTTGACTGCTCTATAATACCAAACTACTGTAATACCTTCTTTAGATACTGCTTCTGAGTCAAACAAATCTTGTTTCTCCCTCTATCTCTAAATCTCCATACCTAGTATCTTCTTAGCTTTACCTAAATCTTTCATCTCAAACTCTCGATTCAACTGAGTCTCAAACTTTGCAATTTCTTCGACATATGTCGAAGCTATCAACATATCGTCAACATACAAGAGTGGATAATTTAAAGAACCATCACGTAGCCTCTGAAAATTCACACAATTATCAAATTTACTTCTTGTGTACCCCTGACCCATCAAAAACCGATCGAATCGCTTATACCACTGCCTCGAAGATTGCTTCAAACTATAAAGCAATCTTTTTAGTTTGCACACCAAATCTTTCTTACCAGCAACTTTGAATGCCTCTGTCTGAGTCATATAGATTTCCCCTTCTAAGTCACCATGTAAAAATATAGGTTTTACATCAAGTTGAACTAGTTCCATATTCATCTTAGCTACCAAGGCCAACAAAATTCTAATGGAAGAATGTTTCACAATTGGAGAAAATACCTCATTATAGTCAATTTCTTCCCTCTGAGCGTAGCCTTTAGCCACCAACCTTGCCTTGTAGCGGACATCATTCTTGTTAGGAAATGCATCTTTCTTTGTAAATACCCATTTGCACCCAATTGCCTTTTTACCCTTCGGTAGTTGAGCTAGCTCCCAAGTTTCATTCTTCTAAAGAGACTGTATCTTTTCATTCATAGCTGTCTTCCACTAATCAACTTTAGAACATCTGACTGCCTCTTTATAAGTGGAAGGAACATCATCTTCAATAATTGGAAGTACATAGGCCACCATCTCAGCAAATCGAGCAGGTCTACGAATCTCATGTCTTGGCCTATTAATTACAATAGTTTCTTGTTGCTGTTGAGGTTCCTGAGTAGAACTCTCTCCTTCATATCCCAAATCCTCCTCTGTCACAGGAGTACCATCATCTGTCTCAACAGATTTAACTGGATTCAATGTTGTCGTTTCAAACTCCACCAGCTGCTAAGTATGCTCCACCTGCTGTGGAGTACCATTCACCTTTGTCTGGTTTTCTGATTTCTTCAATATTTAAGACTCATCAAATGTCACATCTCAGCTGGATACAATCTTCCTCGAACTAGGACACCATAGACGATATCCTTTTACCCCTGAAGCAAATCCCAAGAAAATCGCTTTCTTGGCTCATGATCCAGCTTAGATTCTTTCACATGATAATATGCAATGGAACAAAAAACATGTAAAGAATCATAATCAGAAACAGGTTGTCCAAACCATACATCTAATGGAGTTCTATCACCAATAGCAGCTGAAGGTAGAAGATTAATGAGATGACACGCATAAGTCACAGCCTCAGCCCAAAATTCTTTGCCCAACCCAACATTGGATAATATACACCGAACTTTCTCCGGCAATTTTCGGTTCATGCGTTCTGCCACCCCATTTTGTTATGTGTACCTTTAATAGTAAAATGACGTACAATACCTTCACCTTGATATAATTTTAAAAACTGATCACTGCAATACTCACCACCATTATCTGTTCTGAGATGCTTGATTTTCTTATCAGTTTGTGCCTCAATCATCTTTTTCCACTTAAGGAAAGCACTAAGTACATCATTTTTTTTATTTCAAATAGTACACCCAAGTTCTTCCGGAAAAGTCATCAACAAAAGTAACAAAAGTAGCGCCTACCTCCCATAGATGCGGTTTTGGTAGGTCCCCACACATCTGAGTGCACATAATCAAGAATACCCTTGGTATTATAAATAGCGGCGCCAAATTTCACTCTTTTCTACTTTCTCATAACACAATGCTCACAAAAATCTAGCTTGCAGGTCTTTGTACCTTTCAATAAGCCACGTTTCACCAAACTGAATAAGGCTTTCTCACCTGCACGTCCTAATCGCATATGCCACAGTTTAGTGATCTCTGAATCTATATCATTATCAAAAACCATAGCCGCTGATCCAATAACCGTACTACCTTTATAGTAATACAAATTGTTCCTCCTACTGCCTTTCAATACCACAAGCCGCCTGAAGTGACCTTCAGAATACCATGTCGAATAGATATCGCACAACCTTTAGATTCCAAGGCTCCCAAAGAGATGAGATTCTTCTTCAACTTTGGTACACACCGAACATCTGTTAGAACTCTGGTCAGTCCATCATGATTCCTCAATCGGATCAAACCTATCCCAGCAGTATGGCAAATATCTTCATTGCCCATATACACAATTCCACAATCAAGCTTTTCAAACTGAAAGAACCATTTTCTATGTTGACACATGTGACAAGTACAACCCGAATTCATAATCCACTCATCAGAACCAGAAGTGGATGGGTGACCAACTAGACATATATCTTAATCATTATCATCCTCACGGTCAACAACACATGCATCAGAAGCAGCCTTGCCCTTATCTTTCTTTTCAACTTCGGACAATCTTTCTTCCAATGCCCTTTTTCACAACAAAAGGCACACTCATCTTTTCCTAATCTACCCCTCGACCAAGATTTTTTCCTTTTTTCTGGTTTCCTACTTTGACTACGCCCTCTCACTGTCAATGCATATATTTTTGCATTTATCATAGTCGCTGTCTTCTCCAGTACAATTGATGATAATGTCATCACTACCTCTCATAAATAAGCTCGATACACAAATCACTAATAGCCAAGCTCCAAACAAACTATTATATTCAATAACTAGCAATCCAAACTCAACAGCCCAGAAAAGTAGTAAGTGCTTCAATGAAATAGCCACTCACTAGCCAAAACCTTAGGCTCTGATACCAATTGTTGCGCAATGCTAAAGTAATACCGTCAAAACATTCAAATGCATAACCACAAATTTTGTCAGATAAATGAATAAAATAGCAACTAAAGAAGGCAACCAATCAACCAATAATGCAGAAATAGAAAGAACACCAAGATTTAACGAGGTTCGGTACTGTTACCTACGTCCTCGGGCGCAGCTGAAGAAACCTTTCACTATCTTCAAAGAGAATTACAAACTTTTGGGCCACAATACAAATACCATAACTATTGGACGAAATTACAATTACCCAAATAGTTGAGCCAAACTATAATTACCCAAACAATTAGGTAATACTACAAATACCCAAAAATAAAGGGGAAATACAAATATTAAAAATTTTAAGGTCCTTAATGAGAAGCCCTTAAACTATGAGGTCTTTTAGTGAGACCTTACGAGAATTTCAATTGGGACACATAAATGAGAAGACTTGGCTTTAATTTATAAGCCCAAGCCTCTCCAATACAATAACTCCCACTCCATGTGGGATCCTTGCACACATATACAAATGGCTAAAGAGCCCCAAAACTCCATGATGGAAGCGTAACATGTGGTATCAAAGGCAAACCAAGACAACAATTTAGATTCATTTGGTTCAGATAATGATGGTGCCACTACCCATTGGGGCTTATCTTTGCAGGGGATTATCTTTGGTTTGGCAAGGATGGTGCCTCCACCCGCCAGGGCCTTGTTTGAGGAGGAGGTTGTACCCATAGAGTCCTCATTTGGATAGTCCTTATTTGGAGTCCCATATTGATTGGTTAAGGGAATGTCATAGGGCTTATATATAGGAGGAGTTCCTCCACCTCAACGACTAGTCTTTTGGGCTGGATACTTACTCCATATATGGTGACCCATTTGTGAAATTGTTGTGTGTAATGCGGAAGCATAACAATAAAGAGCCCTATCCTTTTGAGAAAACGTACGATGCCTTCTAAAAGGGCATTCATCCGTTAGGGCCATATTTTGATCATGTTTTGCAATTTTGGGTTGAGAGCCTGAAGATTCCTGAGAAGATATTATTCTTGAAGTATAAAGAGCTGAAGAGAGACCGCAAAGAGCAGGTGAAAAAGCTGGGTGCATTTCTCAGACGACCATTTGGGAATGAAGATAAGGTTGACAAGGTGTTGATGAGATCAAGCTTGGACAGGCCTAGAAACTTGGAGGTGAACAAAAAATGGTGAATATCTTGGTCCAAAGATAGCCAACAGCGCATTTTTCAAGCTTGTTGTGGTTGGTGATTGGAAGAACTTTACGGAGGAGATGGAGCAAGGACTGGATGGGATTACAAGCATGAAACTAGGAAGGTTTGGCCTTGATTTCCAGGAAAATTAGATAATTATGTATGCATATTTGTACGTATGTATGTATGTCTGCTATGGCGATTGTAGTACTAATTATCCATAAATCTAATAACCGTTTGTGCTTGAAATTGCATTATATTTAATTCGTCAAACGAATGATCTTCAAAATTTTATGAAATCCGAATTTGAGGTAGTTTAATTGTTAGATATCCATGATCTTAACTCATTGACTTTCTATCTATTAGATTATAGTAGATCAGTGAATAAGATGAATGTAAGAATTAGTCAAAAAAAATAATAATAAGTTATAATAGCCTGATCCTTTTAATAATTATTAATAGTGTGTATATATGGATACTCTATCAATACATATTTTCAGCTACTCTTTTTTTTCGGGGGTTAATACTGTGTCTGGTTGACTTGGAATGCTTGCATCCAAGGGCTTGTAGTGGACCAATAATTTAGCATGAGCAATATGTTTTATTTGGCCATCGACATATTTGTTATGTATAATTGGATTAATTTATATATTTGGAACTTTAAATTGTAAACTTTTACATCACATTATATTTGACATTTCATTTTCTTCTAGTTACGAATGTTTTATGTTTGTGCTGACTTTTGGACCAGCGAAATCCTGCGTAAGTTGATTATCTAGAGCTTCCTTAGAACCATCGAAAAGTAAAACCTATCATCAAAGAGAATGTCGCGTGGTCATCGATATAGTAAAGACTAGACTACTATACTACGAGAACGTGTTTGGTATGCGATACTATATAGATTATTTTATTGTATTGTATTAAATAATGTAATACATATATTTTATTGTAATTTAATATAATATAAATTTACATAAAATACAACTATTAGATACATGTAAATTATATTAAATCATATAAGATAAATTTATGATATTAGTGTTACATTGTATATCCATAACTAGATTATCATAGTCCAGCTATAGCTTAGTCCAGCTTAACTTAGGATGGACCTATCCCCAAGCTTAAGTAGGTTCAGGCCCCACTAGAGATTTTTTTTGGAAACTTTTTTAATATATTCAACTAAAATAAGTTGTATAGTATATGATTTTCTAATTTTGGTCTACCCACCTTTTTATATAACTATATTTGTATAAGGATAAAATAAATATTTCAAATAAGTGGATCATCAAAAAAAAACTATTATACTTAATTAATTAAAATTTCTTTTATAATATTAATTAAATAAGAAAGTAAAATTATTTTCTACCTAAATAAAGATTTCATAGGTAGATAGATTTTCTGGTAAAGTCATTATTAATATACTAAATAAAGATAGGTCCCTCACTTTTTTTAAATCCATCAAATTCTCCGTTCCTCCGCTTTAATACAATTTTTTATCATTTTTATTTTAAATTATTTAAGATTAATATTATTATTTTTCTTTACTTAATTATATAGTATAGCTTATTGATATACTTTTTTAACATAATCTATAGGGAATGCTCTGATGACGCTGAGGTTTGTCTCAATTATAAAATGACCCTTAATTTTTTGAAATAGTCTCAAATGACCCTAACATTATTAAATTGGTGTAGTTAAACTGGATGGCAGGTAATGAAATGATTGAGTACCCTTCTACAAAATATAAAAAATTTTTGGGATAAATATGATTCAAACTAGGCTTGGGTATTTGACCCTATAGGTCTGAGGCCCGATGCGACCCCTGAGGACAAGGCGGGGCTTGACCCGCCCCATTGCTCGTTCAGGGCGGGTCTAGATCCCAATGGATGTTGCCCCGGCTGGGACGTGTCCAGGGCCGAATCTGGCTTCAAGACCCGTCTAACCCGCCTCGCCCCGCACTATAAAAGGGTCAATATAAAAAATTAAAAAATATAATGATTGATATGTAATTTTAAAGGATGATTTTGATAAGTTTGAATATATATATATATATATATATATATATATATATATATATGGATGTCTTGAAATTTGACAAAGTATATAAAAAAAGTTTTTAAATATAATGGGTCCACTCCACTAAAATTTGTCTACATATGTATACAAAAAAAATTTAAATATGGTGGGTCTACTTTAAAAAGAAAAATTCTTATAAATTTATAAATTGATGGAGCGAGATGGAGACAACCTCGTACCCGCCCTGCCCCAGTTCAAGCCTAATTTCAAACCGTTGCCCATATGATGAACCCGCCATCGTCACTGCAGAACCGAACTCCATCTTGAAATTTGTCATCGTCCAAATCCCATCTATCGCACAACAAAATCGCCCACAACCTCGTAAAAAGCATACAACCCCCATCAGATAACCACCATTGCCGCATCACTCACCCCACACTCGCTTGTCACTAAATCACGCCCACTTTCTCTTCCGATACCCGACAAAAACAAGAGCCTAAACAAATATATATGGGAATATTCATTTACCCCCCTGAGGTTAGGCTTCAAACTAAATCTCCCCCTAAAAGATCGATAATTATAATTGCCTCCGAGATTTTGATTAACTTAATCGGTGTAAAGGTAAAATCGGAAACAAAACTAAATACATAAAAATAATTGACAAAAAAGAAGGTGGGACAATCATAATAATTAAAAATAATATAAATAATAAATAGTATAATATATATAGCATAGAAAAATAAAAACAAATACAACCGGAGTCATATCTCTCTCCTTTATCTTCAATTTTCCAATTTTTCTCTTTTTTATCATCAATTTCTAGATTTTCTTCAATACAAGCCTACAAATCATACCCAGATTTTCATCAAACACATAATCGATCAAATTTTCTCAATCACTAATCAAAAGAAACAACCCAATCCATAACTCCCAAACGTTTCAAACCAAAAACAAGTCAACTCAAACTTCTCTTTTCTTTCCTCCGCTTTCTTAACAACCAAATAGAAAGGCAAACAAAGAAAATTATTCAAAATAATCACCAAAAAAAATCTCCTCAAATGCTCCAAAAAAAAAATCAGTGATGCCACAGTCCCGATCTTCTTCCAGCTTAGCCTCTTCTGGAGTTTCTCTAGATGAAGAACCCCTCCGACTTGGAGGTGTAGGTGGCACTGCACTCGTCGGATTCCAGCAGATTTGACTGTGGCGAAGCGGCAACTTATGGGTTTCTATTGACTGATATGACTCATGAAGCTGAACCAGTCTTGTTTGTTGCTATTCTTTAAGATCATTGACAATTTTTTCATGCTAATTTTTAGGCATTAGTTGTTATGCTCAACATGTAGCAGATTTTTCTGCAATTAGTTTTCATTGTTGAGTAGATTTTTCTGCAATTAGTTTTCATTATGCTGTATAAATAAATGGTTTGCTGCTTAATAAAACATATTCTCAGGAGACTCTAAACTAGCTTTTTCTTATCTTTGGTCTTTGGTTTTCTAAAAATCCAACAAACTGGTATTAGAGCAATAATCTTGAGGGACCTGTGAGATTGAGAGAGCTCAAACACAATTCATAAACACTAGTCACCTATCTCTCAAAAAAAACACAAAAACCTTTTTTCAGAATGAATTCAGAAAACTCATTCACTGTAATTGCACCTCCAGTGCTTGATGGAACAAATTATCAGGTGTGGGCTGTTAGAATGGAAGCCTATCTTGATGTCAATGATCTATGGGAAGCTGTTGAACAAGAATACGAAGTTCCACCTCAACCAGACAATCCAACTCTTGCACAAATCAAAAATCAAAAGGAGAGGAAGCAAAGAAAATCAAAAGTAAGAGCAACCTTGTTTGCAACAGTCTCATCCACCATTTTTACCAGAATAATGACACTGAAAACAGCCAAGGAAATTTGGGATTTTTTGAAGCAAGAATACGAAGGTAATGAAAGGATCAAAGGGATGCAAGTGCTGAATTTGATCCGAGAATTTGAGATGCAAAAAATGACAGAATCAGAAACAATCAAGGAATATTCTGATAGACTTCTTGGTATAGTTAACAAAGTAAGACTCCTTGGTACTGATTTTTCTGATTCTAGAATTGTTCAAAAAATCCTAGTCACAATTCCTGAGAAATTTAAGGCTACGATTTCATCTTTGAAAAACTCAAAAGATCTGTCAAGCATTACCTTGGCAGAATTGTTGAATGCATTGCAGGCACAAGAACAAAGGAGACTTATGAGGCAAGAACGAGCTGTGGAGGGAGCTTTTCAAGCTAAATCACAGAACAACAATGGTGGCAAAAACACAAAAAAAAGGCAGATCAAAAACAACAAGCTTAGAGGTTCTGCAAGCAACAACAAAAATAGCCAAAGCAACAACACTCAAGTCTTTCCACCTTGCCCTTACTGCAAAAAAACCAATCATCCACAAAATAAGTGTTGGTGGAAACCAGATGCAAGATGTCACAAGTGTGGTCAGTTAGGACACATGGAAAGAATATGCAAGACTCAACAACAACAAGGAAAAGCTAAGGCTGCTGATGATCAACCTACAGAGGAGCAGTTGTTTGTGGTGTCATGTTTTGCCACCAATAGCTCCATAGAAAGCTGGCTTATAGATAGTGGTTGTACAAACCACATGACTTATGATCGAGAGCTTGACAAGACTGTTATTTCTAAAGTCAGAATTGGAAATGGAGCACACATTGCAGGAAAAGGCAAAGGAACAGTAGCAATTGAAGGCCACACAGGTGTGAAATTAATTTTTGATGTTTTGTATGTTCCTGAAATAAATCAAAATCTTTTGAGTGTTACTCAATTGTTGGAAAAAGGCTATAAAGTTTTGTTTGAAGACAAAAATTGTGTGATTAAAGATAAAAAAGGCATAGAGGTGTTCAAAGTTCAAATGAAAGGCAAAAGCTTTGCCTTAGATTTGATGAAAGAGGAGCATGCTGCTGTACACAAAGAAGACAACAATACAGTGCTTTGGCACAAGAGATTGGGACATTTCCATTATGCCGCTTTACTTTTCATGAAAAAGAACAATTTGGTGAAAGGCTTGCCTGAATTAGAGGAAGAGCCTCCTAAATGCGCTTTCTGTCAATATGGGAAACAAACTAGGCTTCCTTTTCAACAAAACAAGACCTGGAGGGCTACACAGAGGCTGCAATTAATACAAATAGATGTGGGAGGTCCAATGAAAACACCATCATTGAATGGCAGTAACTATTATATTGCTTTCATTGATGATTATTCAAGAATGTGTTGGATTTATTTTATGAAGCTTAAATCTGAGGTTGCTGACATCTTCGGGAAGTTTAAAGCTTGGGTTGAAACTCAAAGCGGATGCGTAATACAGGTGATCAGGTCTGATAATAGGACTAAATATACCTCTAAAAAATTTAATAAGTTTTGTGAAGATGCAGGCATTGAACATCAGTTGACAGCACCTTATACTCCCTAACAAAATGGTGTTGTAGAGAGGAAAAACTGGACAATTATGGAGATGACTAGGTGCTTGCTTCATGACAAAGGGTTGCCAAAGAAATTTTGGGCCGAGGCTGTAAACACAGCAATTTTTTTGCTAAACAGATTGCCAACAAAAGCTTTGTAGAAAATGACTCCATTTGAAGCATGGTATGGCTATAAACCAAAGTTGCTTAATCTGAAAACATTTGGTTGCTTATGTTTCTCTTACATTCCTCAAGTTAAGAGAGATAAATTGGACAAAAAAGCAGAATCTGGGATTTTTGTAGGCTATAGCTCAATTTCAAAAGCTTATAAGATCTACTTACCACAAAGCAACAAAGTAATTGTCAGCAGGGATGTTTACTTCTTTGAGTTAGATAATTGGAGTTGGGAAAATGACAAGAAGCTTGAGGTTGAGGAGGAGAATTGCGACATAGATGATGAACCTGTTAGAGGAACCAGATCACTCTCTGATATTTATCACAGGTGTAATATTGCTGTAATGGAGCTTGCAAGGTATGAAGA
The DNA here is from genome assembly GCA_013180625.2 of Boswellia sacra. NCBI lineage: Eukaryota > Viridiplantae > Streptophyta > Magnoliopsida > Sapindales > Burseraceae > Boswellia > Boswellia sacra. Next base: position 62,047 of record SNVD02016306.1, on the reverse strand, counting down.
AGCTGCAACTGATCAGAAGTGGATAGCTGCAATGAAGGAAGAGCTAAAAATGATTAAAAAAAATCAGACATGGGAGTTGGTAGACAGACCTAAACACAAGAAAGCTATAGGAGTCAAGTGGGTTTACAAGACCAAGCTCAATCCTGATGGTTATGTAAACAAGTACAAGGCAAGACTTGTTGTCAAGGGTTATGCCCAAATGTTTGGGGTAGATTTTTCTGAAATTTTTGCTCCAGTTGCTAGGTTGGATACCATAAGGATGCTGCTGGCTCTTGCTGCACAAAAGGGCTGGGTTATACACCAAATGGATGTCAAATCAGCTTTTTTGAATGGATATTTGGAGGAAGAAATTTTCGTTGAGCAACCTGAAGGGTTTGTTTTTGAAGGACAAGAGGAGAAGGTATATCGACTAAAAAAGGCCTTGTATGGTTTAAAACAAGTACCAAGGTCTTGGTATAGCAGAATTGATGCACATTTAGTGAACTTGGGCTTTGAAAAAAGTCTGAGTGAATCTACGTTATATATCAAGAAAGCTGATGATGAAACACTTGTGGTATCTCTATATGTTGATGATCTACTTGTTACAGGTTGTAGCAAGAAGTTGATTGATAAGTTTAAAGAAGAAATGAAAGATGTCTTTGAAATGACTGACCTTGGGAGGATGACATTCTTCCTTGGTATGCAGGTATATCAAAAGCAAAATGAAATATTTCTATGCCAACATAAATATGCAAAAGAAGTCCTAAAGAAATTCAACATGGAAGAGTGCAAGCCAAATCCTACTCCAATGAATCAAAAGGAGAAGTTTTGCATAGAAGATGGAGTTGAAAAAGTGGATGAAAGGTTGTATAGGAGCCTAATAGGCTGCCTAATGTAACCAGGCCATATATTATGCATGCAGTGAGTTTGCTATCAAGGTCTATGCATTATGCTAGTGAAATTCATTTTCAAGCAGCAAAAAGAATTCTTAGATATATTAAAGGCACAATTGATTATGGAATACGGTTCAATCAAGTTGAAAACTTCAGTCTCTATGGTTATTCGGATAGTGATTGGGCTGGATGTATTGATGATATGAGAAGCACCTCAGGTTACTGTTTTAGCTTTGGTTCTAGAATTTTTTCTTGGTGTTCTAAGAAGCAAGAAGTCATAGCTCAATCCACAGCAGAAGCAGAATATGTAGCCGCTGCTGCTACTATGAATCAAGCCTTTGGATCAGGAAACTCATGACAGATTTGCATATGGAACAACAAGAAGGCACACAAATATTTGTGGACAACCAAGCTGCAATTTCAATTGCTAATAATCCAGTGTTCCATGGCAAAACAAAACATTTCAAGATAAAGTTTTATCTTCTCAGAGAAGTACAAAGGGAAGGAGATGTGTAGCTAATTTATTGCAAAACGGAAAATCAAAGTGCTGACATCCTAACAAAGGCACTTCCAAAGATTAGATATGAATTCTTGAGGCAGAAGCTTGGTGTATGCAGCTCCAGAGTCAAGGAGGAGTGTTGACTGATATGATTCATGAAGCTGAACCAGTCTTGTTTGTTGCTATTCTTTAGGATCATTGACAATTTCTTCATGCTAATTTTTAGGCATTAGCTGTTATGCTCAACATGTAGCAGATTTTTCTGCAATTGGTTTTCATTGTTGAGCAGATTTTTTTGCAATTAGTTTTCATTATGCTATATAAATAGATGGTTTGCTGCTTAATAAAACATATTCTCAGCAGACTCTAAACTAGCTTTTTCTTATCTTTGGTCTTTGGTTTTCTAAAAATCCAACAGTTTCAAAGAGCAGTTGGCAACGGCTTCAACATAGGCAATGGGCTTAGGAAGTAAGAGATTCGCAGCTGGAGAGACATCCTGTGATGATCTCTGCAATGGCGGTGGCCGGTGACATGCGGCTGGAGGTGGCGTTTGGAGGCATGCTGCTCATGAAGGCTAATCGTTTTTTTTTTTCAATTTTTTTTTCTGATTCTTTTTTTATTTTTTATTTTTTTTCTAGAACTAATGGCTTGTATATGGTTTTGATGGATGCTTGGGGTTCGAGAGGAGAGAGTCGAAGAAGTGCGGAGAGAAGAGGATTTCAATTTTTTATTTTTTATTAAGTTTTTTTAATTTTTGTTTTGGTTTCATTTAAGGGTAAATTTTTATTTTCTCTTTCGTTTTATCATTTAAAATAACAATTTTTAAGGGGTAATTTACAATTATCAATCTCTATTGAGTTTTGAGTTGGGGAGGGGAGGGAACTCAAGGGGTAAATTTAATATTCCCAATATATATTTACCTTTCAAATTTCCTGAAACAAAGCAGTGATTGGATGTATATTCTAGTTTCTTCCATAACAGCTCGATAAACAACTTTTGGTATTTTGTTATAGTGCGAATAACACTGATTTCGATCAGTATGGCTTACTAGTATGGTGTTTTTGCGTTATGTGATTTTGGATGGAAGGTTCTATGAATTTTTTTTTTTTGGTTGGCGACTTTGGTTTTCAGTTTTTCTGTTTATCATCTTTGAGGGAAAATAACATATTTATTTCATATTAGGAAGCTGTTGTACCCCTCAAACCATCCAAAGTAACAAAAAAACAATAATAGTAGGGTCATTTGAGGCTATTTTCTAGAATTGGAGATCATTTTCACAACTAGGGTGAACCTCAGGATCACCAGTGAAATATTTCCTAATTTATATATAATAAGTTATTTCAAAAGATTGCCAAGTCAAGTTATTAATTTTATTTCCAACAAACTAGGTAAACATGCTAAAATATTATAATAATAAAAAAAATTTGACCAGAATTAGAATTTATAAGAATTCTCAATTGATCCACAAATATATTTTTTTATAAAATATTTCAGGAAAAAGGTATGCATTAATATCTTGTTATCTATTATTAACATTTTAACAATCCATAGATAAAACTTTTTTTTTAAAGATATGATTTTCTCTTTTTTTTTAAAAAAAGTCAATAATAATGAAGCAATTCAGGAAAAATTAACGAAATAAATCAACGTCAGATTCACTTTATTTCAATTTGAAAAAAAAAAATCACTTCTTAAGAAATCCCGACCTCATCATAGATTCAATTCTAGATTTGCCAATGTTTAGCTTATTCTAGCTTAACTTGGGTCTTCTCTCTAGCTTAGTTGAACTTCGGCTTGCTTGTGCTTAATTACATGAGTGCGTAACGGGGTAACCCTTAATCAAAACATAGTGTTCACCAAGATTAAGAATATTATAAATCTCTTAAAATTTAATAATTTACTAAAATGTTAGATGTAATGATTCTTTATTTAATTGACTAAATGTAACAAATGAAATAATAAAAAGTTTAAAAATATAAATTAATAGGTTTTATTGTAAATTATGCAAATTATTTAAATCTTTTAATAACTTATTTATTTATACAACTTCAGATACTTGTAAATCTCAAAAAGAAGTTTCCTAAAAATTATAAATCTGAAAAAAATACTTTAATAATTTAAAAAAAGGGAAAATGAAACTGAATAATTAATATGACAACAATATAACACATTCAAAGTAACTTTTTAACAACTAAATTTTCTTAAGATTAAAACTAATCCAATATCATACTGTTAAAATAATGAATTTAAATTTAAATTAAAGGAAAAAAAAAAAAAAACTTAGCCATTCTCCCGCTAGGCCTGATAGTCCGCTGTCTGTGGTCTTGTGCGGTCAGAACCCATACTAGGCCACAAACCACCATCAGCGATAAGGAAGCCATGAAGCTCCTTCTGTTTCCAATAATTTGAGGGCGTCGATGGCATCCAAGCTGCCCCTTATTCTCTAGTCAGCTGGTTTCAAACGTGAACAAAAGTTTTAAATTAAAATACTTGAGTTCCGTCCAGGATAGGAGTATGTTGTTCAGAGTCTTTAACATCTTAAATTTAGATCTAATTAATATAGTCAATCAGATTTTGTAGCACATCCTTACTAGTTTGAAAATAATCTAGAAGGGATATCTACTTAACCAGTGGTGCTCCAACTTATCTTTATGTATTTGTCTTGTTCGAATATAAATAGATTGTTGGCTACTGATTTTGGTGATGACGGTGTTGTTAAGAGGCTCAGAAGCATGTAACTTGTAGTATGATAAGCAATGGTTTTTTTATTATTTTATTTTGATTTTTATTTCTTTTTAAATTTCTTCTAATATCTTGTGAATGGATAATATGGATAATTTACCTATTTTAAAATTATCTACTTAATAGCTTAGAGGGAGAGAAGAGGTTTGTGAGATTTTTGAAACTAAAAGAGAGGCATGGAATTCACCCGTGTGCAAGGTGTCACTTAGGTCTCGATCCTTGGGATCTCGTTGCATGACTCTCTATACGGGGATGATGGTGATTAGTGGTGAATCGTTTCTCGTTTCTCACAGCGTACAACTTTGCTTCCACAATACCCACAAGTCAATAAGTCTTTGATTGTAAGAGATTATCAATGGCCTCTTTATGTATTACTAATGTTGACTACACAAGAGTTGAGATTGGACTAGATTGAGAGTGGGACTAATATTAAAATTAGACTGGATTATATATAGTACTCTTTTGTGTTTAGTACAGTATGAGATTTGATATATTCGTATACGATAATTTTTAAGAAATCATTATTTAATATAAACTAATTTTATTTTATTCAAGTTTAATTTCAATAAAATTTAATTTAATATTTAGATTAAAAGTACTTAAATAATTGCTAATGTTTCTATAAAAAACAATAACGCAAAATATTTTTTGCATTAAGAATTAATTAATTTTAATATTAATATTATTGGTTGTTTTTATATTATCATTTCATCATTTTATCATTAAATAACCATTATTAATTCTAGATTAAAAATAATTAAATATTTTATTTCATTAAAAAGTTAATTATTAATTATTATTGTATTGTATTGTATTGTATTATACGTTATAAGTATTCTTTAATATTTTATATTATTATATTTATTAATAATATTATATTTTTATTATATTAAAATTTATAAAAAAAAGACAAACTCTCGTTCAGGCTTATAAAATTTCCAAGCATGTGCTTATTATTGCACTTTTTGTTAACCATCACCCAGACATTTGCTTCAACAATCACATCCCGAGTTAACGCACTACGTAAATTACTGCTTGTTTGTTGGGGTTGTTAGTTTATAATTACCTTTTTCCCTTCTAAAGTGCTCTGAGTGACAGGTGTAAAGTTATCTAATATAAGTTGTACAATGATCAAAATAACCCTTATAAGAAAAAAAATTATCAACATCATTATAATAGAAATTTTTATTTAATTTTCATAAATTTATTAAATTAGAAATTTTGACTAGTTAAATTAGATTAATGCTTATTATTGGTATCATTCTTCTCATTTATAGTTTTATATTCTCCATATAATTTGACTTTTTAATTTTTATCTGGGTTTAGACTAGATTTTTGTAAGTTCTATTTCTTAATTCAAATGACCATCGATTATGTCTTTGTTATACATCATCCATTAACTTCTCTCCTTTAGCAATGATGCCAAGCCGACCATCTTTCTTAGATTTCAGTAAAAGTAAGTTTTGTTGCATTTTGAATCTTTGACGATTTTAATTGGAAGTCGCAACATCTCGTCTGCTTCATATAATAGATTAATCACACGCATGAGACGCAACTTGCCCTCAGATTAGTTGTCTTCATAATCAGTCTAAGATTAGAATGACTGAATCTAAAATGTGATATCTGGAAATACCAGAAGAGACAACATCAACAACTCCGTTGTCGTCCAGCGGTTAGGATATCTGGCTTTCACCCAGGAGACCCGGGTTCGATTCCCGGCAACGGAAATTTTTTGTTTTGGGTGTGACAAGAAAATTTGCTATATGACCACATCCGAAATAGTAATGATACGTTGTTTTTAGCTATAAAACAATGGCATTAATATGTAACGTGAACTGTATGGCAAAAAAATTAATTAAATTATAAATTTTACACCTGCCTTTTGCCAGATCATGGAAAAAGAGAAATCAAAAAGAAAATAAGTCTTTTCTTTCTTTAAAAAGAAATTTAAGAAAATATAAAGGTGCGCTGTAAAGTTAAAAGTCAGAGTTGCATGCAAGACTCCCGATTCCTTGCACTCAGCAAGGAGAATGTGGGAGCAACTCACTGCTAGGTCTTTATGAAATGAACAGCTAGAAGTTTGGTAACAGTGAAGCCATGGAAGGAGTTGACATCAAACAGTTCTTTCAGCTTCTCATCACATATTATTGTCGTTTTGTCAGATGGATCCTTCACAAATAAATGAATAACAGTTTCAAAGATGAGCATGTTCGTAATTTTTTATGACCATGAAAATTTTGTCAGAATTAATTTTTTATATTATGGCTATCGGTTGATATTTTTTATGATCATCATGAAATTATATACGACGAAGGTGGTTTTCTTTGTCTAATCATCATTTCACAGGATAGTTAGTCATGCGAGGTTGCAACACAATTTTATCCAGAAAATTCTTACAGAATTGTAGATTTGTTTTTCCTGGATCTAAAGTAAAGAGGCAAATATAAGATAAAGCTCAAGTTTTGAGATTGTGCCACGTTTGGCATACAGATTCTGACTGAACATACACCAAGGCCAATCACAATGCTAAAAGTTCTAACACAAGCATCAATATAGATTCAATGGACAAGTTATTACATAAACCATTTCGACCAGCCATTTAACTAAGGTACAACTGATTAATATTAAAAAGAACAAGGCCCTAAAAATAATTCAAGAGTCATACTTAACAATGTCACTAATGATGTGAGTAGAAACCAGATCCGAACAATTTTCGTCATCATGAAAACAATTATTGGAACAAATAGCCCCCTCAACAATCCAGTCAATATGATGCAACACTACCGATTGCCTAAAATATTTCAATCTTCTATAGGTTCCATTCTCTTTCCAGACAAATCAATTGCCTGACTTTACATCTATTTCAATTCAATAAAACATTTTATCCAAATGACAGTCAACTGATTATGAATCCTTTTTTATACTCATAGACATGCAATGTTTGAGCGTTTGTCAATGAAACTTGTTGCTTCCTCAGTGTACTAGAGCATTATACTTCCCAGCTAACCCAGAAAAAGGTATTATTTTGATGTGATATTAGACAGGATTCATAAGGCTACCAAAATTTATCAAGGAATAGTCCAACAGATGGGCTACAGACTACGTAAATTCAACACCAGTCATGTGAGATATGAATAGCATATTGCTAACACTCAACAGGCATAGGTATTGATTCCCTAAGGTGGTATACCAGAAGGTTGTTTTCCTTAATGTAATCCCACATTCTCTTTATAACATCAGACCTAGATAATGCACTCTCTCCAGTACCAAGGAACTTCATTAGAGCATCTTATAGTTGAAGGGGAGCAAGAAAACCAGATTTTGCTCCCTACTGCAGCTTTTCCTTTCTTTCATCTAAATCTGCAATGGTAAACAAATTAAAATTAATAAAAGCATGATACAAACCTCAGACTGAATATGACAGAAGATTGTCAATTATATAACCAGTCAATAACCTAGCAAAACCCAAATGAAAATGGCTGAAAATGGAAAACAACGAAAGCCTGAATCCACTTCAAATAGGGTAAATTTGAGGTAAAACATGACAGCAGTAGCAGTATGCACATGATGAGGACAAAATCATAATCAGATCTTAGTCCCAGCTTTAACAAAAGAAACTTCTATAACAACACATCAAATGCATGGTAAACTGATTTCAGTTCCTACCTTCTTCTCTTCCTTGCTTCCTTGCTTCCGTGGCTTTTCCTTTGGTTTTGACTTGAGAGGAACAATTTTATCATGCAAGAGAGAAAAATCAATCTTTGAGCTCTTATTACTAATACTAAAAATACAGGGAAATTGTGCTTACAACAACATCCATGGCACAGTGATGATGAAAAAACGTTCTCTTGTTCTGGCTTTATTGAAACATTATGGAATAATGCAGGGGCTTAATATCATTATCCTTCACATGAAAAAGGGAACACTACAAAAGTTGTATGTAGAAACTCTCCTTTCATCAGTTTAAGTTACAACAATTGCAGTGTGCTTGAATTGATCTGGTTCCATCCCAAGCGTCAAAGTGACTTTCCTTTTTACTCACTAGTACCAAGAGCCAAAAAAATAATTAAAAAAAATTATAAGTCTGACTCATATTCCAATTCTAACATTCAAATCCTTTTTCTTTAAATTTACAGCAGGGTAAGAGACAAATGTCACCAGCATAAAGACCTAAAACAAGATAACATTGCAGAGCACATACAGTTACGGCCCAAAATCTCTTATGTGGAGACTTTGAGTGTGACTAATCGTCAAGAAAAAAAAATGGTGCATATATTATTATTATTATTATTATTATTAACTACACATACAAATTAAGTTTAAAGATTGTATTTCATAATTTGATTGATCATGTAATATCATCATCCAAAGTATAATCATACTAACTTTTACATGAAATGGAGAAAACTATAACATCATCGAAAAATTATATATACAATTATTAATGAAAGGTCCAAAGTCTCAAGGCTGTGGTCACTAATCAAAATTAAGTAGTTAGCCACTCTAAATCTATGTTAACATCAAAATACACTCTAATGAACTCCGAATGCTATCATCCATGACATCTAAAGATAGTTTGGGAACCTGACTATCTCGTACACCTATGGAGGGAAGGGTGAACACATAGCCCAGAAGGAAAATTTTAACAATATAATAAATCACAAGTATTCTTGCATTCAAATAATCATAAATCTCCATAAACCAAGAGTTATATACCACACAATCATTCTAATTTATGCGTCAATATATCTCCATAAACAAAGAGTTATATGCAACACAATTATTCTAATTCATGTGTCATTTTATCACTATGTACATAATAACTATCCTTCATGATTTAGTATTTCCTTAGATCCATGTCTAGATGTCATATCCAAGGACTACACTAAAATTCTATATCCGTGTTTCCCTTGGATCTACATTCAATATAGCCCATCCAAGGTCCAACACTAAAGTTTCATATCTGTATTCCCCTTGGATCCGTATTCAAGATGGTCCATCCAAGGTTCAACACATTCCTTACCACTCTAATTTAATCTCCTAATGATACACATTCACAACTACCCCTATTCAAGTCCACAGAAAAGAATTTAATTCCATGCTTCAACAACAATATTCATTATACACCAACAACACAACTCAACTGCTGAACTTCAACTTTGAAAATTCACTATAGCTTGTACACAAAACCAATTTTAGTAAAACTGGTTGGAGATGAAAGATTGAAGAGTCTAATTTCATAAAAACTTCAGGCCTATCACTGAGAAATTGAAAGTTCTAGAATTATAAGCTCAACTTTGAAAAATCACTAAAATATATAGAAAAATGATTTTCAGGTGATACAACTTTAGAATGAAAGTTTATCAAGTCTACTGCGAGGTAAAAATACTAGTTTTGCGAAATAAACTTCTGATAAATACAGTTTTGCAAAAATATGCAACCAATTCCAGATAACTGTCAAATTTCAGCTTTAATCTTTCATCTTAAAAAATTCACCAAAATTTTGTTTCAAATCCAAATTTAGTAAAACTTGAGGTGAATTAAAGCTCATGCCTACTTTTCAAAACAAAAGAAAAAAAAAGATTTCTCAAAACTGATATTAATAGATACAAATTTTTTAAAATATCCACATCTCTCAGATGAATAATGCAGTTTCCAGTTCTCAAAAATTCATTTTAAATTCAAATCCAATAAAACCAATGGCCATTTAAAGCTTCATGCGTTTATTTTCCTAATAAAAAATGAAATTTGCAAGAATCAAATTGTCTACAGCTACAGTCACTTAAATAGTACAAAACAGTCACAATTTCCAACAAGCACAACATTTTCTTACTTCATAATTACATAACATCATCAACAATTCATCACAGAATCATCATCTAATTAATTTGATAGCAAATCAAATACATTAAAAATCAAACATCACTCAATAAAACATGAAAAATAAACTAGATTTAGGTATAAAGTTAAGAATCTCCACCTAGCTTCCCAAGTACTCTACCCTCCTTTTTCTTTTTCTTTTTCTTCTCCCCTTCTCTTTTCTTCCTTCTCTTTCTTCCTCCCTTTTCTCCTTCTTGCAAGCTTTCCCCTAATCATGTTTACATTTACCATCATTTTAGGCCTAAGTTACATGGGTTAAATAAAAATCCTATAAGCCCAAGCCTACCTAATATACATGGACTTAATAATTCCCACAAGCCCAAGCCTATCAAAGTCTCACCAATAACAAATTTGGGCCATATTTTAGCTTAAATCCCACTAGCTCACAATGCGAAATATTATCATATACATTAATACAAATTAGACATAATTACCCTTCTCTCACTAATATACAACAAAATATTAAAAAAATTTCTAAAAATTTGAAAAGAATATTCTAAATTTTAGGAATTCTACAGCAAAGAATGTCATCTCTCTAGATTTGCTGCCCGTCCTGGAAGTATCAAGATGTATGATGCGTTCGAAACTAGCAAGTATACTAGTCGCACAAGTAATAAAGTGATGAGTAAGATATCATTCCCACGAGGATTGATTCTAATTAAATTTGTTATTTTCCAGCAACAATAAATTAAATAAGGGAGGTTTTGTTGAATGATTAACTAAATGAACTAAGAATGCAAATGAAGAATAACAAAACAGAAAGTTAATTTGAGTGAAAAATCAATGAGAGAAATCTGGTTAAGGGTTCTTTTTCTGCCACAAGATATGAATTTGTGAATTAACATAGAATTGTCATCCAATTACAGCATTGAATTTATCAACCGTAGATAACAACAAGCTCTGTTACCCCAATCTTTCCTTACTTTGTTGTTAAATAAAACAAGCTCTTTATTTAATCTCTATCCATTAAACAACCTAGAACAAGCTTTCTAAGTTTAATTCAATAGAAGCATTACGATGAGAAAGATAGGTTGATCTAAGCAATAATCACACAAGTTCGGATTATTTAACATAGGTTGTATTTTCCAATTGCAATCTCTGATCACAATTTTGCTACTAATGATTGGAAATTCATGACAATTACGGATCAAGACTTCTAATCTAGCAATAGACAACAACAGATTATATTCAGTTGGCCATTCTAAATACAATCAGTAAGCACTCATAAGCATTAGATATGGGAAAATACAAGCAACTTCAATTAGAGAATTGGATAACAATTTTCTTACACAATCAACTCACAAAATCCATATCAAGGGCTTTGAAATCACCCTCAACCAATTCAAATTTAGTTACACATATTCAATCAGAATAACAAATACAATACAGAGAAATTCCAGAATTGAAAAGGAAGAAAGAACTTAGCAAATTCTTTGAAAATCTTCTTTGTAGATGAATCTTCTTGGAATTGTAGTTCCTCCTCTTTTCAAAATCTTCTTTCTCCTTCAAGAACTCCAAGGGATGAGAGAAATCCAGAAATGCAGCCTCCTCCCACGTTTTCCCCTCTTCAAGTTATGAAAATAAAACCTTAAAATGTGTTTAAATACTCTGCTACAGTAAACCTTGTTTATCCTCCTGACCTGGCCTGCTGCTGTGCAACCTTGTGCTGTCACCCCTTGCCCTCGCTTGGCTCTTTGCACTCCTGTTGCTGCCCTGCCTGTTGGCTGCTGTTGTGCTGCTGCTGCACCTCCCACCCCCTGTTGCTGGCCACTGCCTGTGTGCGATTCCCCACCACACTGTCTTTTGCCCTGACTGCCCTTGCTGCTGCTTACAGTATGTCCCGTATTTAATCTGTCTCTTATACACATCTAGATGTGTATAAGAGACAGTCTATACCTCTCACACTGTTTTGATTACAACTTTTGGTACACTGAATGATTTATAAACCGTAAATTTCTCCAGAAAATAGACTTTGAGAGCTTTCCAACGGTTTATAATATGTCATCGGGTTCATTGTATATCAATACAATTAAATCCGAGAAGATGGTTGACTAGCAGAGGTGAAAATGACGGGTTTTACTCCATTTTTGTGCAAGTTGCTCCAAAACTCCTACAAACATCAAAACCACACAAAAACATAAAAATACCAAGGAATATAGCAACGAAACATGGACGAATTGATATGAAAATGATATATAAATAGACACTTATCAAATTCCCCCAAACTTAGACTTTGCTAGTCCTCGAGCAACTACGACAATATAAAATAAAACTAAACCGAAACAGAATCAACAAAAAATTAAAACACACAAATGTTTCATCTTGCAAATAGGCCTCAAAGATTGTACTTAATTATAACCCAAGGAAAACTTCAAAATAATACACTTGATCAATAATTTTATCCGAAAGATTAGTTTCGCTTCACTTCAATTCCTCAAGTGTGTGTGTGTAGAGCCATTCTCACCTGATCACTTGTAACCCGGATGAGTTTATGCACAAAAATGAATCATATTTAACAGTAAAGATGTGTGTATAAACGAACTCCATAGGCCTACTTTTCAAGTCAGTCTCCACTAATGTAGACAAGCACAACACTAAGGATCAAGTAGGGCTTTATTAAGCTTGTAACGTTTGGCTTGGGTGAAGGTATGATAAAGGATAATAATTGGCTCAAATCACCGACAAACACATAAATCATTCAAGACTATGTAGAGCTCAAGCCTATAACAAAACTTCATTTCAATTCACCAGGTTACTCCCCCAAACTTATTTAGAACACTCAATCTTTTTTTTTTTTTTTTGCAGAAAACAAAAGAAAACTATACCCCCACACTTTGTTGTTTCATTCTTTTTAAGAACACTTAAGGGTATAGATCTCTTATTCTTCTTCTTTTGTTCTCTTTTTTTTCTTTTTTTTTAATACACTTCCCCTCCCCCACACTTAAACAACACATTGTCCTCAATGTGTAAGTACGTGGACGATAAGTACAGATTGGCTTTTTTTCTTTTTGCTTTTTTCTTTTTTTTTTAACAAACACAATAGAACCCACTTACATTGCTCATGACACATCCCAACCTCCTCTAACTTCCCAAAACCAGAACATAGCCCAAAATTTAATTATGAATGATCTACATGCTCATAGGTAAGGGATAAACTGTTTGGAAAAAATTCATTTGAGGTTAGGAAATCTTTAGTGAGTTAACAAAGAAAAAGGCTTACAAAGGCTCAAAGGGGTAACTAGGGATCAATTTCAGTCAAGGTTGGCTATAAGGCTCAAACCAAAGATGGCCTAAATCATTTCCCCAATGTTGCACAGTCTAGGATTTCGCCTCGAGTGACCATCAAACAAGTTCTAGAATTCATTGAATCTGAAGAAACATTTAAATTACATAAACTTTCTCTAAGTGAACAAATAACTCAGTGATAATAGCTCAGTGCTCAATGTTGCCGAAGGAATCAAAAGCAAAGCGAAAACCAATAAACATTTCAAGCACACAGATCCATGCATCATTTATCATTTTCCAAGAGTTATTATTAATTCAATCATTATCTTATCATCGACCCACAAAATGCAAGAAAAGAGGTACGTGGCGTTGTTACACCTGAGTCAAGATTGTATATTTCAACAATCTTTTGGACCAGTAGCCCGCAGACTTAAGGTTTCCAGCCTATATACCTTTATTATGAAAGAACAAAACAAGAAACAAGACACTTCAAACAACATGAAATAAACAAACCACAGATTTATTGAGAGAGAATGCGTTTCAAGAGTTAAGAAAACCCCATATTCTGCCATTCTCAGGTTTTTCCACAATGTTTTTTTTTTCGAATCGAAACTGATAAAAACAAAAACACACAACAACTCGAAAATACATAAAACTAAACTTACTCAGAAAATAATAAAGTCCAACAAATCAGCAAACACAAACAAGTCAGTTAGAATGGGTCTAAAAAGTTGAGAAGTTAGCCTCCTTATTCAGCCATTATGGATTGAAGAGATCTAGAATGCGTTTCAAGAGGAATTGAACTTTTTAAGCCACCACTCTAAAAACCGAGATTAGAAAATATTACCTGGGACGAAAGAAATAACCTGAAAAAGCTCAAACAAAATAACATGAAAAATCTCAAATAAACACAATAAAAAGAAAGTAAACAAAAGCGAAGCAAACCAAGAGATAGAGATTACAGATGGAGCGTTAAATCTAGTCTACGCCTTTTATTGCCTTCTCCAAACCAATCTATTCGAGCCGTTGTTGGATCAGGCGAATAGACGAATTCTTGTAGTTTATCAATTAACTCCCCTGCAGTTGAAGCTGTAACCAGGATTTGCCTCGCAGACTGTGAGATGAAGTTTTTTTTCTACTGCTTGATCAAGAAAAGACAACAAACCATCAAAAAAATTATTGACATTTAACAAACCAATGGGTTTCCGATGGATGTATAGCTGTGCCCAAGAGGTGATTTGAAATATCTCCTCTAATGTACCATAACCACCGGGCAAAGCTATAAATGCATCAGATTTAATGACCATATGTGCAATAGGCTCATGCATGCTAGAAACCTGTAACTTTTCCCCCATGTTGTTGCCTACGATATCTCATACAGCTAATGGTTTAGGGATAATGCCGAGAACTTTGCTCCCTCCTAGGGATGCAGCTGTTGACACACACTCCATTAACCCAAGACTACCCCCTCCGTAAATCAAATGAATACCCCTTGTAGCTAATGTCCTACCAAGATCAAGAGCTGCTGTTGTAAACTCTCCATCTTTACCAAATTGCGATCCACAAAATACGCATATATTTTGGAATCGCCGAATTGGTGTTTTCTCCATTCTAAAAGTGCTCTAAACTTGTGCAAGACAATGAGTACGTTAGGTATTATGCGATTCAAGTGCAAGACAGGTTATAAAATGACATGGAGAATAGAAATGGATATATACACATGTAAAACTCTCAAATTTGACACATGGGGACATAATTTCGGTGGGGGATGCTCGATGCAGATTTATCGCCCCAAGATTTGAAAAAATTAGAGATGCTTTCGGCGAGGTTTGACAAAACTTACACACTTGTCTCCCACGTGAAACATGAAAAATAGAGATATACTTTCGGCGGGGTTTGACAAAACCTCTACACTTGTCTCCCACGTGAAGCATGAAAAGTAAATATATACTTTCGGTGGAGGTTGACAAAACCTCCACACTTATCTCCCACGTGTGCTTATGTCATGGGGTAGTCATATGGTTTGTCAAAAAGAAAACTTGAAATTAAAACAAACAAAATCAACAAACAACAACAACACAAAAACAACATTGATAATCAGATCAAACGAAACAAGACAGAAATAAAATTCGACAACAACTACACACATTCAAATATACAAGTAGTTGTGATTGTGGCTCACATCTTCCTCTGGTTTTACGTTCAGTAACGGCTGAAATGCCTTCTATGAGTCGGGGATTTGCTTCCCATCCAGTTTTCTTATAAACTGGCAAACAGGGTCGTTTTTAGTCAGATTACCTAGACTATAACACTGCAATTCATCACGAAATTGTGTCCATAGATTAAGCAATTCACGCTGAACAAGTCCACAAGAATGTGACTCGAGAGTTAACAAAACATTATCCAGCGACTCATTACTCAAACCATTCTTAATAAAGAAAGTTTATCTTCTCTATTCCTGGACGCAAAACCTAATGAACGACAAGTCTGGTTACAATTCCATCGAGCACATTTATAACATACTTGTAACCTTTTCGCTCTTCGCCTCTTGGCGTAGTAGCTCTTTCCTAGACCAGGCATGTATTTTGCGAGATTAATGTCCGGCTCACCGGACAATCTCACCTTCGCTTCGATAAGCCATCGGATATCCGCAGGCACATTTAAGAGCATCAACACCCAAAGTCTAGTTATCCGTACTTTATAAATTTTAAACACAGCATTTTGAGGAAGTGAAGGAAAATATTTACGAAGGTTCGACAGAAAGATATCGGCATCCATTGAAGAAGAGAAAAGGAGAGATATTACCGATGATGTGATTGAGTTTGTTCTTCTCTCGGATATGCACGTTTCAAACCTTCGGGCAATGGTTTCAGCTCCCCTTTGGATGTTTCCTCAAGCTGTTGCACAAATGAGCACAAAGTACGAAATAATCAAATTAAACAAAAGAAACGAAAAGAAAAGAGCAGAAAAGAAAGTAAAGACACATAAAAGAGATAACAACATGAAAGCAAACAAAAGTCAAAAACAAGTAAATATATATATATATATATATATATATAAACAAATAAGACAGATGGTAATGAGAGATAAAACCTGATCAATTTGATGGCCTACGAAAGGAATCTCCTCGAGACACAAAAATCGATCATTATTACCTTATTTTATTTTTCTTTTCTTTTCTTTTATTTATTTTTCAAAAACATTGGGTTGCCTCCCAATAAGCGCTGGGTTTAACGTCCTCAGCCCGACGTTGGTTCCATCATGGCAGGGTCCAATCTTCGTTGTGCTTCTCTAGTGGGCTTGGATCCTTTTTC
This sequence comes from Boswellia sacra, assembly GCA_013180625.2. Lineage (NCBI taxonomy): Eukaryota > Viridiplantae > Streptophyta > Magnoliopsida > Sapindales > Burseraceae > Boswellia > Boswellia sacra. The sequence continues at coordinate 45,515 of SNVD02016306.1, read as the reverse complement.
CAAAAAGATACGGTCCATGCATATGGCTGGGCTTGGATGTTAGCAAACGCCACCCATAGCTATTTGTGATCGTAAGTACGTAGGCGAGTTTTCTTCTTGTATTCGGCAAGGCAATTTCCATTGTAACTGGCCAAAAGCATTCTCATTCTCACCCAAGAATCCATGATTCAAATGATCTGGCAGTGACTTAAGCTCCAAGGTATTTGCTTTCGTCACAGAAGGAAGAAGTTTCTCATTAGATAAAGTAAATTGAATGCACAAAACATCATACCTATTTGTGGTTATTGCTATGGTCTCATCTAAGCTTGCCACAGCTTCCTCCATTTCTTTGGACACTTGTATCAAAATTCCTGACTCATTGGAATTTTCTGTCCATATATGCTCACTAATAGCTACATCCAATCCATTCTTGCGAGTTAACTCAAAATATTGTTGTGGCAAAGAATCAACAACGTCAACTACAAAAACAGAATGTAAGTCACTAGAGTACCTCATTGCCTCAAAAATATTGAAACATATCACTTTCCCATCAAACTCTATGATGAGAGTGCCATCATGAACATCAATCTTGGTTCTAACAGTTTTCGAGAATGGTCTCCTGAGAAGAATCGGAGTTGGATTAGGAGATTTCTCATCCTCTATTTCAAGGACATAGAAGTTTGCTGGGAAAACCAATTGATTCACCTGCACAAGCACATCTTCCACAACTCATTTGGGATATGCATTAAAATGATCAGCAAGCTGAATGGTAATACCAGTTTCCGCAAAAAGTCCAAGATTTTAAGAAGCATAAATAGAATATGGCATGATGTTAATAGATGCTTCTAAATCTAACATAACTCTTTCAAACTTGGTTTTACCAATGGTGCATGGCATGGTGAACGTACCTGGATCTTTGCACTTTGGAGGAATTTTCCTTTGCAATACAGCTGAAACATATTCCCCCACACTTACTTTCTCATTTCTTTTTAACTTTCTTTTGCTGGTGCATAACTCCTTGAGACATTTTGTATAATGAGGTACTTGCTCGATAGAATCCAGAAGTGGTATATTTACCTCGATTTTGTGAGAAGTTTCCAGGATTTCTTGTTCTTGTTCCTCCTTCGATTTTGCAAATCTACTAGGAAAAAGTGGAGGAGTAACATATGAAGGAATAGGAGTTATAGGATTTACCTGAGAAGTTAATGTTTTGTTCATAGTAGATGTGGTGTCATCTCCTTCATCAGTTTGTGATTTTCCTGGTAAGACATCTAATTGCTCTCCACTTCGCGAAGTTATCGCACTATCAGTCTCGCTTCGATTGATCACCATTTGAGAAGATAATTTTTCTGTGTCTTGGCCCTCGAATTTGCTCATGCTAGTAGCCAATTGTCCCATTTGATTTGCCAGGTTTTGGATACTTGCCCCAGGTTCCTGCTGGAATTGCATTGTGTTAGTGGCAAGTGCATTAATAATATCCTGGAGTGACATACCTGAATTTTCTGGATCTGGTTGTGGTGCTGGTTGTGGCATTGGTGGTGGTTGCATTTGAAATGGTTGTTGCACTCTAGGTTGATTAAAACCTTGTAGTTGATTTGGTATGGCATTTGGGACGATTGGTTGATGATTCCAGTAACTAAAATTAGAGTGATCTTCCCATCCAGCATTGTAAGTGTTAGAGAAGGGATCATACCATTGCCTTGTTTGTCCTGGAAATCCATCTATGGCATTGGTTTGTTCCATATCTCCTTGCAAAGTTGGATACATGTCGATTAGATGCTCCATGGTAGAATATACCTCACATGCATAAGATTTCTGCATATGTCCTACAGCCATGTTTTCCACAAGAGAAGTTAACTCAAAAAGTTGTTGTTCAATGTTTGGAGTGCTTACCTCATTTACTCTCCATGGTAGTTGTGGCTCAAATCCGCCACTGAATTGATGGAAGTTTACTGCCATGTCGTCTAAACACAAACAATCAAAAAAGAAAAACAAACTAAAATATCGATCAACAATGAAAACAAAATAACAAATCGATTAGAAAATCAATCCCCGGCAACGGCGCCAAAAACTTGATGCGTTCGATACTAGCAAGTTTACTAGTCGCACAAGTAATAAAGTGATAAGTAAGATATCGTTCCCACGATGATTGATTCTAATTAAATTTGTTATTTTCCAGCAACAATAAACTAAATAAGGGGGGTTTTATTGAATGATTAACTAAATGAACTAAGAATACAAATGAAGAATAACAAAACAGAAAGTTAATTTGAGTGAAAAATCAATGAGAGAAATCTGGTTAAAGGTTCTTTCTCTGCCACAAGATATGAATTTGTGAATTAACATAGAATTGTCATCCAATTACAGCATTGAATTTATCAACCGTAGATAACAACAAGCTCTGTTATCCTAATCTTTCCTTACTTTGTTGTTAAATAAAACAAGCTATTTATTTAATCTCTATCCATTAAACAACCTAGAATAAGCTCTCTGAGTTTAATTCAATGGAAGCATTACGATGAGAAAGATAGGTTGATCTAAGCAATAATCACACAAGTTCGGATTATTTAACCTAGGTTGTATTTTCCAATTGCAATCTCTGATCACAATTTTGCTACTAATGATTGGAAATTCATGACAATTACGGATCAAGATTTCTAATCTAGCAATAGACAACAACAGATTATATTCAGTTGGCCATTCCAAATACAATCAGTAAGCAATCATAAGCATTAGATATGGGAAAATACAAGCAACTTCAATTAGAGAATTGGATAACAATTTCTTACACAATCAACTCACAAAATCCATATCAAGGGCTTTGAAATCACCCTCAACCAATTCAGATTTAGTTACACATATTCAATCAGAATAACAAATACAATACAGAGAAATTCCAGAATTGAAAAGGAAAGAAAGAACTTAGCAAATTCTTTGAAAATCTTCTTTGTAGATGAATCTTCTTGGAATTGTAGTTCCTCCTCTTTCAAAATCTTCTTTCTCCTTCAAGAACTCCAAGGGATGAGAGAAATCCAGAAATGCAGCCTCCTCCCACGTTTTCCCCTCTTCAAGTTATGAAAATAAAACCCTAAAATGTGTTTAAATACTCTGCTACAGTAACCTGCTACAGTGTCCCGTATTATACATGCTACAGTGATTTGTGGAATTACATTTCTATACTTCTCACACTGTTTTGATTACAACTTTTGGTACACTGAATGGATTTATAAACCGTAAATTTCTCCAGAAAATAGACTTCGAGAGCTTTCCAACGGTATATAATATGTCATCGGGTTCATTGTATATCAATACAATTAAATCCGAGAAGATGGTTGACTAGCAGAGGTGAAAATGAAGGGTTTTACTCCATTTTTGTGCAAGTTGCTCCAAAACTCCTACAAACATCAAAACCACACAAAACCATAAAAATACCAAGGAATATAGCAAAGAAACATGGACAAATTGATATGAAAGTAATACATAAATAGACACCTATCAATGTATCATGATTTACGTCGACAGTTGTAGTGCAAAGGAATGAAAAAAGATGTTGAATATGTGTCAAAATGCCTTACTTGTCAACAAGTGAAGGTTAAACATCAAAGACCTGTAGGATTACTCCAACCACTTCCTATAGTAGAGCGGAAATGGAAGTACATTACCATGGATTTTACTACTGGATTATCACAATCTCTAAAAGGAAAGGATGCAATACAAGTGATTGTAAACATGAAAAAAAAAAAAAGCATCACATTTTCTTCCTATTTGTACAGCTGATTCGGTGAATGTTTTGAGTAGGTTGTAAATTAAAGCAATTGTAAGATTGTATGAAGTTTCAGTTTCAGTGGTGTCAGATAGAGATTTAGATTTACAGCTCAATTCTAATAAAGCCTTCAAAAGGCTATGGGCACACAATTGTTATCTAGTGCAGCATTCTATCCTCAAACTGATGGCCAATTAGAGCGCACTATTCAGATTTTGAAAGATATGTTAAGGGCTTGTGTAATGGATTTTAGGGCAATTGGGAAGATCATCTACTGCTTATAGAATTTGCCTAAAATAAAAGCTACCAGTCAAGTATTAAGATGGCACCTTTTGTGGAACTTTATGGTAGGCCATATAGGTCTCTGTTATGTTGGGTAGAAGTGGGAGAGACTGCCTTCCTAGGACCTAAGCTTGGACAAGAGACAATTGAGAAGGTGAAACTAATACGCAAACGTCTACTCACAGCTTAGAGTCCACAGAAAAGTTATGCAGGCAAAAGGAGAAAACCACTAGAATTTGAGGTAGGTGACCATGTGTTTTTAAAGGTGTCTCCACATAAAGGCTTGATGCATTTTGGACAAAAGGGTAAACTAGCCCCATGCTACATTGGCCCGTTTGAGATTCTAAGGCAGGTTGGGGAGGTAGCTTATGAGCTAGCATTACCACCATGAGTATCAGGGATTCATAACACATTTCATGTATCAATGCTAAGGAAGTATGAGCTTAACCCAACACATATACTAGATTGGAGCAAGTTAGATATCCAACTAGATGCCTCATATGAAGAAATTCTTGTTCAAATCCTAGACAGCAGAAAGCAAGTCCTATATGGCAATACCATTACACTAGTCAAGGTAGGTTTTGTGGAAGCATCATGGCATTGAAGAGGCCACATCGGAGTTAGAGTCAAAGATAAAAGGAAGTATTCTGAGCTTTTGAATGCCCGAGATAATTCTTTACTCATATTTCAAATTTCATCCTCGAAATTTTTTTTAAGGGGGGTAGGTTATAGAATTCCAAAAATTTAAAATATCCTTTACAAATTTTTAGAAATTTTATTAATACTTTGTTATATATAAGTGAGAGAATGGCAATTATGTCAATATGTATTAATGTGTGTGATAATATTTTGCATTGTGGGCTAGTGGGAGTAAGGCTAAATCAAGGCCTAAATTTGTTATTGTGAGGTGTTGAGAGAGAGAGGTAGAAACGAATTTAGGAGAAATATTTTTGTGTGTATTCCATTGTAAATAGGTGTACATATATATAGTACAATAAGGGAAAATAAAATAGGAAAGAGAGAATCACATATGTATCTAATAGGAACACAATCCTAAATTCCTATATAGAGATTTAACACTCCCCCTCAAGTTGGAGTATAGATATTCTCGATGCCCAACTTGGAACATAGATGAAGGAAAACTCCTTTATGAACTGCCTTGGTAAAAAGATCTCCAATTTGATCTTCAGACTTAACATAAGGAGTGATAATCTCTCCACTCATTACAGCCTCACGAACAAAGTGACAATCTACTTCGATGTGTTTAGTTCTTTCATGAAAAACTGGATTGCTAGCAATATAGGTTGCAGCCATATTATCACAAAACATTTTTGATGGATTTTTTAAATCAATTCCAATCTCAGTTAAGAAATTCTTGACCCACATAATCTCACATATTGTATGAGCCATAGCACGATACTCTGCCTCTGCACTAGATCTCGCAACTACATTTTGTTTCTTGCTTCTCCAAGTCACTAGATTGCCTCCCAAGAAGGTACAATATCCACTTGTGGACTTCCTATCAGTTTTGGATCCAGCCCAAACAGCATCAGAATACCCAACAATGTCCAACTCTTTACCTTTCTTGTAAAGAATTCCTTTACCAATGGACTGTTTTAGATATCGTAGAATTCTACATACCGCCTCCCAATGGATCTTCTTCGAATTCTGCATATACTGACTAACTGCTCCCACTGTAAAAGTAATATCAGGTCTAGTGACAGTAAGATAAATCAACTTTCCCACAAGACTTCTATATCTTTTCTTATCTTCAAAATCTGGACTGCTGTCACCATTCAATATTACATTAGGATCCATAGGGGTCTCTATTGGCTTAGATCCTAACATAACTGTCTCATCAAGTAAGTCTTGCACATACTTTCTTTGAGACAAAATGATACCTTCTTTACTCCTTAAAACTTCAATTCCAAGAAAGTATCTGAGTTGCCCCAAGTCTTTTGTTTGAAAATGTGTCTTTAGATGTCTTTTCACTTCTTCTATGCCATTAGAATCACTCCCAGTCACAATGATATCATCTACATACACCACAAGTATAACTATACCTGATCTTGTATGTTTAACAAATACTGAGTGATCAAATTGACAACGGAAGAAGCTGATCGAAGCCAAAACGCCACTCAATTTTTCAAACCAGGCCCTAGGTGACTGCTTCAGACCATAAATAGCCTTCTGTAACTTACAAACAAAGTTGGTTAACTCCCCCTGAGCAACAAATCCAGGTGGTTGCTCCATATAAACCTCCTTGTGTAAATCACCATACAAGAAGGCATTTTTGACATCTAGCTGGAAGAGGGGCCAGCCAAAAAATACAGCGAGGGAAATGAGAATGCGAGCTGAATTAAGTCTGACAACAGGAGAAAAAGTCTCACCATAGTTAACATCATAAGTTTGAGTGTACCCTTTAGCGACAAGACGAGCTTTTAATCGTTCAATAGTACCATCATGATGATATTTGATAACAAAGACCTAACGACAACCAACCACTTCTTTATTGGCTGGTAATTTTTGTAACTCCCATGTACCACGATCACAGAGAGCTGACATCTCATCTTCTATAGCTTTCCTCCAACTAGGATGAGCCAAAGCTTCTTGGTAATTTTTAGGAATAGAAACCATAGAGAAACACAAAGCAAAGGATCGAGTAGACAATGATAAGGCATTAAAAGAGACAAACTGAGAGATAGGATACCTCTGAGAATTTCTAGTACATTTGCGAAGAGCAATAAGGAGATCAAGATCGGAATACTCATTTGTAGGTGTAGTCGGATCTGGAGTAGAAGTAGAAGCTTGAGTGACGGGCAGATCAGGGAGTGATAAATCATCTTGTGTAGCAAGCGATTGATGTGGTTTTCGCCTGGAATAAACTAGGAGCGGTGGAGTTGAGGGACACGGTAGAACTGACACAGGTATTGGAGGATCAACTAGACCAGTATCAAGGCTAGAACCACTCGATGAAAAATATGGTGTGGACTCAAAAAAGGTGACATCTGCACTAACAAAAGTTTTTTCCGAGCAAGGGTCAAGACATTTGTAACCTTTTTGAGTTCTATAATACCCAAGAAAAATACATTTGGTGGACCGAGGAGACAGTTTATCAGAAACCCTATGAAGATGGACAAAACAAACACAACCAAAAATACGAGGAGGAAAAGGAAAGGCAGGTTGATTAGGGAATAAGATGGAGTATGGAGACTGAAAATTAAGGACAGAAGAAGGAACCTGATTAATGAGGTAACAGGCGGTAAGTAAAGCTTCTCCCCAATATTTTGATGGGACTTTCATATGAAATAACAGAGTTCGAGCCACATCTAACAAATGTCTATTTTTTTGCTCAGCAACTCCATTCTGCTGAGGGGTGTAAGCACATGATGTTTGATGTAAGATCCCATTAGTGCTACAAAAAGTAGATAACGAGAAAGAAGTATATTCTAAAGCATTATCAGAACGTAAAACTTTAATAGAAATACCAAACTGAGTCTTTATTTCATTGTAAAACATTTGAAACATACTAGGAACCTTAGATCGATCTTTTAATAAATACAACCAAGTAACTCTAGAATGATCATCCACAAAGGATACAAAATATTTAAACCCATGACTGTTGGTAACTTGACAAGGACCCCATACATCTGAGTGAACCAAATCAAACGGTTGGTCACTAATTTTATTGACTCGACTACGAAATGAAAAACGAGAATGTTTACCTAACTGACAAGACTCACATTCAATTTGAGTTGGACTAGAAAAACCCATATGTTGAAGCAATTTATTTGAAGGGTGACCTAAATGATAATGCCATTGTTCTGGAGAGACAGACGAAGCAAGAGCTGTATGAGAGGACGAAAGTGCTTCAAACAAGTGATAAACGTCATTCTTTTCATGCCCGCCATCAATCATCTTCTTCGTACCAAGATCCTGAAAAATACAATAGGATGGAAAAAAAGTGACTAAGCAATCTAAATTCTTGGTTAACTGGCTGACAGATAAAAGATTAACAGGAAATCTAGGAACATATAACACCGAAGATAAATGAAAACTAGATGTACGAATGGTTCCAGACCCTTGTACTTGGGTTCTAGAACCATCAGTAAGAACGACTGATGACTGTTTGTTAGAAGGGATAAATGAACCAAAAAAAGAATCATTACTAGTCATGTGAGAAGAAGCTCAAGAGTCTATAATCCAATGATGTGAGTTTGAAGAAGAAAATAAGGCAGTGGACCTACCGGTTTGGACTAAGGAAGCGGAAGGCTCACCGACTGGTTGACTTTCAGCTTTCTGAGCAGACTCCGCAGAAGGTGGAGCATGAGAGTTATATGAATTACCAACGGAAAGACGCTCCTCAGAACTTTGATTTGCCCATTCAGGTTTTCCAAACTTATCCCAACACTTTTCTGAAGGATGATTAAGTATACCACAATAGGAACAAGGAGCTCTTCCACCTCGACCTCTAACATGCCCTCTACTCCGTCCAGAAAAGGATCCTCTGCCTCGACTATCAGACACAACTAAGGCAGAGGCTTCCTGATTATGTTGAGAGGTGGGTAATCATTCGAGTCGAGCATATGCAGTTTTAAGACTTAGGAGATCTTTCTCAGTCAAGATACTATTCTTAGCACTTTCATAGATAGGATTTAAGCTAGACAGGAACTTAACAACAAATAATTCTTCTCGTTGTTTACGTAATGTCTCAACATCAGTAGTAACAGGATGATAAGAGTTAAGCTTACCCATTAATCCTTTGATTTCTCCTAAATATTCACTTAACGTTCTAGCACCTTGCTGACAAGAAAATAAGGTAGAGTAAACATAAAAAATGTTAGAGACATTTTGAGAGCCGCCAAACCTGTCTTGAAGTGAATTCCACAACTCTTTTGTAGTATCAACCCACATCACAGTTGCTGCAAGTGATGGCTCCATACTATTCCACAACCATGTAGTAATCAAATTGTCTTCCTGAATCCATTTAGCATACTCCTTTGAATCCGACGATGGAGGATCTTGTGTAAGATAATGATGTTTCCCTTGGCCAATCAAATATTTGGTTACTGCTTTTGCCCATAACTTGTAATTAGAGTAATTCAAGTTGACGGCTGTGATGGAACCACCAACTCTAGGAGGATTAGAGGACGGTTGAGAAGCCATGGAAACCTCAAACACAATCTTTCAATCAGATTCAAGTGAGACTGCAGTTTTCCGACGATCGAAAAATTTTTCCAGCAACCCAAAAAATTTTCCGGTAGCCCCTTTTTTTTGTAAAACACAGACAGAAAGGTTTTGTTCATCATTGACCAGTGAATTTAATAGAGTGATTTCCAGCCATATTTGAACCAAACAGCAGATTTTTTGGTAATCGAAAAATTTTTCTAGCAGATTTTTTCAGCAAAGACAGAGGGCTTTTGGTCGTCGACGACCGGCGATCTCAGACGTGCAGGCAGTGATTGTCACCGCTGACCGGAGGTAGCTGATTTGGCTTAGGCAGAAAGGTTAGGGTTGATGAACAGTAACGTGACAAACAGTCTTTTTTGGCGATTTGAGGGGCTTCCGATGAGATTCTGGTGATGGTGATGAAGGGAAGAATGATGGGGACGACCCGATCTACAAGTTGATGTATTCGGTGATGGGTGATGCGCCGGTGGCCGGTGATGAACAGTAACTCCGGCGGGAAACAGTAACGAACAGTAACTATGTTTTAGGGTTTATGAAATTTATGATGAATTTGGTGGAACGATGTTAGGCTTTAATACCATGTTGAGAGAGAGAGGTAGAAACGAATTTAGGAGAAATATTTTTGTGTGTATTCCATTGTAAATAGGTGTACATATATATAGTACAATAAGGGGAAATAAAATAGAAAAGAGAGAATTACATATGTATCTAATAGGAACACAATCCTAAATTCCTATATAGAGATTTAACATGAGGCCTTGATAGGCTTGAGCTTTTGTAGGAATTATTAAGTCCATATATATCACGTAGGCGTAGGCTTATAGGACTTTTATTTAGCCCATATGCATTAGGCCTAAAATGATGGTAAATATAAACATGATTCAAGGTTTGAGTAATAAAAAAGGGGGCCTCAAAGGGTAAAGCTTAGGGGAAGAAGGAGAAAAAGGAGGAAGAAAGAAAGGAAGAAAAGGGGAGAAGAAAAAGAAAAAGAAGGGTAGAGTGCTTGGGAAGCAAGAGAGGAATTTTTAACTTTATACCTAAATCTAATTTACTTTTCAGGTTTTGTTAAGTGATATTTGATTTTTAATGTATTTGATTATGTTATCAAATTGATGAAATTATGATTGGGTGATGAATTGTTGATGATGTTATGATATTATGAAGTGAGGAAATGTTGTGCTTAATAAAAATTGTGATTGCTCTATACTATTTAAGTGACTACAGCTATTGCCATTTAATTCTGCACATTTAATCTTTTATTAGGAAAATTGACACATGAAACTTTAAATAACCATTGGTTTCATTGGATTTGGATTTAAAATGATTTTTTTTGAATTTTTGAAAATGGAAGTTGAAAATTGGAGACTACACTATTCCTCCAAAAGACCTGGATATTTTCAATAATTTGTATCTACTGATATCATTTTTTAAAAATCTTTTTATTGTTTTGAAAAATAGACATGTTAAGCTATAATTCACCTCAAGTTTTATGGAATTTGGATTTGAAATGAAATTTGGGTAAATTTTTTTAATATGAAGGAAAGATGAAATTTTGACAATCTTCTGGAATTAGCTACATATTTTTGCAAAGCTATATTTACCATAGGTTTATTTCACTAATTACTATTTTTACCTCATAATAGACTTGAAAATTTTCATTCTAAAGTTGTATCACCTTAAAGTCATTTTTTTTACACATTTTAGTAATTTTTCAAAGTTGAGTTTACAATCCTGAAACTTTCAATTTCTCAGTGGCGGGTCTGAAGTTTTTACAAAAACTGTACTATTTGGGAATTCTTTTTACAAGAGTGACATTTTACTTTGAATCTATACTCTTCAATTTTTTATCTCTAAAGAATTTTAATAAAACTGATTGTGTACACAGGGACAATAAATTTTCAAAGTTGAAGGTCAACAGATCAGTTATGTTATTGGTACGTAGTGAATATTGTTGTTAAAGCATAGAATTAAATTCTTTTGTGTAGACTTAGATATGGATAGTTTTGAATGGGGATATTTTATTTTACCACCTAAGATCGGTCGAATGACAATGTACCCCCTATATTATTTAATATCACAATATACCCTCTCAATTTCAAATTCTCCTATTAACTTAGACGTTGTAAGGGCAAAATGGGAAGCAAAAATTTCGTTAGGATTAGATGGGGAAAAAGAAATGGGCTTATATAACTGTAGTCAGGCCACGTCAGCTAACTAAAGTTAAAATTAGAACTAACTATAGTTAGCAAATATCCCATCACCTAATTACCCATGGCTAAATCGTGTTGTAAGAGTAAAAGTCTAAACTTTGTCTTATTCAACAACCCATAGCACGCGAAGGTGATGCCTGAAACTGACCATTGAACTTCCATAACTTCCATAACCGACAATGGTGAAGTACACTAGCGAGCCAGTGACATAGGGCCATTCGAAAGAAAGCTCGTCGTCGGCCATGAACTCGAGGTAATGCTCTGTTTTACATCACGGTTCTTGGTTATGGAAAGCTTTTCGTTATGTATGAATCAGTATAAATGCTGGTATTAGATGCATGTAATATTTACTATGCATGTATGAAAAGTATTTCTGTTTGGGGGTAGACAGGGGTGTAATCGAAAGTGGGTTTCAAAATGAACATCATTTGCATGGGCTTTTATGTGTAAAAGTTTGTTCTTTTTTAGTACATGGTTGAAGTATCTTGATGCATTATACAAAGTTATGGTCTTTTGGTGGAAAATGACACGAATATCATGCTTTTAGCCAAAAAAGTTTTGAACTTTTGCAGATAGATCACACAGATAATGTATTGCATGGTGATGTCGTGATGATTTTTTGCATACTAGTTTGAAATACCTTCGTGGGGTGAGATATTTGGTTATTGAGTATTGATTATTATTTTTTCAGATGGGTTGATATTTGTGTATTGTGTGACAATTTTATTTTGCATCTTTTAGTCAAAGCAGTAGTGGAATACATATTGTGGTATAAGTATCATGATGCTGATTACATGTGATGCATGTTTTTAAACTATGTAAAAGTATGTTATTGTGCAACTGTTAATTCCCATGCATATTATGCAGTGTATTCAGGATAACAATTAGAATGGATGGGAAGTTGCATGTACTGCATGGGATTGAGCCTTTTTTCTACACTAGACAGAAGTTGATTGCAGAAGCTTGCATGGCTACAAAGGGTATGCCAATGCAAAAAGATGAGGAATTTTGTATGACAGTGTTTGTCCCTTGGGAGCCACATAATCCTGTGGTGGAGAATGATGCTTAGCTGATGAAGCTATTCAATGAATTTGAGAAGATGGGGTTTGATGCCATGATCATTGATTTGGATCCTGTAGTTGGCTTAAATCTAGCAGAAGTAGCTATCAATGATCAACCTTCAACTGGAGAACCTCAGCAAGCAGGAATCAGTTTAAAACCTGCAACTCCCATTTTCAGTGCAGCTTCTCAGTTGTATGACAATAATCTGGTAGAGGGGCAGGTGTGGTTAAGTGATGCTAGTGTGAATGATTTGGATTCCCATATGTTCGATAATGAAGCTGGCAACATAGTAGAAGATGACGCTTCTTTTCAAGTTGGTATGGATGCAGCTGTTGAAGCTGATATAGAGGAAAATGATGGAAATGGTGAACATGTAACTGATGCTGATGATGAAGCTGGTTTAGAAGATTTTTCTGAATCTGATGATAGTTTTGTTGGCCCTCCATTTGATTATACTTCCACAGATGATGAGTTTGTAGGCAGTAGCTCAGATGAGGACAACACTCCTCTTAGGAGAATTTCTAGACAAATAAAGAGGAGAATGTTCACAGCTGACACAAACATGGATTTCAGTTTGAAGGTTGGTGATGTTTTTGAAGATGTAAATCACTTTAGACAAATTTTAAGGGATTATGCTATTAGGAAGGGGTTCGAACTAGTGAAGATTAAGAATGATATTGATAGGGTGACAGCCAAATGCAAAGGACAGAAGTGTCCTTGGAGAATCCACGCTTCACAGGTGGCAAGGAGTATTAAGACTTTTATGATTAAGACAATGCATGATGTCCATGACTGTAGTAGGGTGTGGTCCAATCATCAAGCCACAGCACCTTGGCTTGCAAGCAACATAGTTGAGTTTGTGAAAAGTAATCCCAAGATAGCAGTGACTGATATACAAGCTTATGCAAAACTGAAATGGGGAGTGGATGTTGAAAACTACACTGTGTACAGGGCTAAAACAATTGCCCTGGGAAAACTTGGTGAAAACCATGTTGAATCATACTCCTTGCTGCCCAAATTTGCTGCAATAATACAGATGAGGAACCTTGGGAGTATGGTCTTTGTTAAAATTGTAAAGGTATCAGGCACTGAGCAACAAAGATTTCAAAGATGCTTCATGAATTTTCCGGCTTGCAGAGATGGGTTTATAAATGGGTGCAGACCATTTATATGACTAGATGGCTGCCACTTGAAGGGGCCTTATGGGGGGTGCTACTTAGTGCAATTGCTTTGGATGCTAATGGCTCTATTTTTCCAGTAGCTGTGTGCATATGTGAGGCTGAGAGAGAAGAATCATGGTGTTGGTTCTTGGAGAAACTCTATGATTATGTGGGTAGACTTGATGGGAGGTCTACACTATGATGAGTGATAGACAGAAATGCTTAATTTCTGCCTTTGAGAAGCATTGACCCACTGCCAAGTTTAGAAGATGTGCAAGGCACATTCACTTAAACTTTAAATCAAGATTCCTAGGCCTCGAGATGGATGAATTGTTTTGGGAGGCTGGAAGAGCCACCAACAAAGCTGATTGGTTAACAGCCATAAGCAAGATACACCAAGCAAGTGAATCTACAAAAAAATGGTTGATGGACATTAACCCATCTGTATGATGCAAGTGGGCAGTGGACACCTCAGCAAAGACAAATCACATCACTAATAACTTCACAGAAAGCTACAACAGTTTCTTGGACGAATGGAGATGCAAGCCAGTACTATCATTATTGAATCATATTAGAAGACAAATTATGAAGTCAATGCAAAAAAGAAGGTAATTGGCCAATTGGAACCATAGACTGCCTGCAAATGTTAGGAATGCGGTTAACAAGTTGATAGATGAAGGCAGACAATTGATGCTTATTCATAGTGGTGATTTGGAGTTTGAGGTTTATGATGGAATCAAGACATTTGAGGTGAAACTAGGACAGAGAATCTGTGACTGTGGTGCTTGGGGCTTAAGTGGAATTCCATGTAAACATGCTATGGGGGCAATCTGTTACTCAAGGTTGAATGCTGAGGATTACATTGACCAATTGCTTACTATGGAAGCATAGAGGAGAACCTATGCTGGTATGATTCATCCAATACCAGATCATGGTGTTTGGCCTGAGGGTAATGCATCACCAATTCTACACCCTCTGAAATCAAGAAAGCCTGGAAGGCCTAAGAAAATTAGAAGGAGAGAGGCACATAAGCCTGTTATAAAGAATAAGAGATCATTTATAATCCATTGTAGTTTTTGTAATAGGGAAGGCCACAATAGGACCTGCAGGCTTGCTCCATCAAAGGCAAGGGCATCAAGGAATAGGGTAAGTCTTATACTACAGTTATTTACATTTGAATTCTGTTAAGGATTTGGATATTGCTTACTATTTTGTTGGTGCACTGCTTGCAGGCCAAAAGTGCACAACAAAGGGGAAAAGTGATATACAAAATCATATTATTTATGCTTCTAGTTTTACTTTATGACTTGTGAAGAAATACTCATTATTTTGATTTTTAATTTGCTATGCAAGGCAACAGAAGGTCTGCAGTAAAACAACAAGAGCAAATTCCAGCTAGTGTAACTCAATCACCAACATCCAATCAGCCTACCCAAATTCACAACAGTAAGGTAAATATGATTACTTCATTTTCCTTTTTAATTGTATCTATACTTCCATTGCAAAGAAAAAAAAAACGCTTCATTAATGTCATGTCCAGGGATCCAGAATATTTGCAGTTCAACATGGAGTTCAAGAGGAGATACCAGCTACCTCAACTCAGCCACCAGCCTACACTCAGCCAACACAACAACAAGATCTAGCATACAGACCTTGTCTTATGAATTATATTAGGGGTATTATATTCCCTTTTTTTGCAGTAGATTTGATGTCACAAGAATATTAGATTTTCTATGGATTTTAGGATTATTTACGCTACATGCATTCACTATATGCATGCAAAATGAATACTGGCATGGCCAAACTATTTGAAGGCCTTTCTTTTGCTTTGTACTTAGCTTTTTCAATGGTGAATGCACTACCTTCCTACCGTTATGATATATGGCATCATTGAAGAGTGAAATGTTTCCAGCTTACTTTTTGTAATGGTGGATTGTAAACATGGATAAATGGAATGTATTGTTGTGATCTGGTTGTGGGTAGTAATATGATAGAAACATTTGTTTCGATGAAAGCTATTGTAGTGGGTAAATTGCATACATTTACTAACTTAGAATAAACCTAGCTTCACAAAAATAGCCCCTATAACAATAAAACAAATAAGCCTTTTCATTGCTTTTTGCTGTGCTAAGACTATATCTAACTTCTCAGCCACTTTCTTCACCTCTCTTGCATAGTGATCTATAGCCTGCACAACATCAACGACTTTTTGTACTTGCATTTGCATCATTTTGGATGGTAGCAGCAAGTGTAGGTCAGTTGCTGAATTTATTTCATCCTCGGCAAGATTCCGCCATGAGTAGTATGAACACTCTCTGTTCATGCAATTGAAATACAATTTGCCTGGATTAGCCTCTGACTCAGAAATCCTAACTGCAGCCTTCCTTCCACATCTGCATTTCCTGTTTTTAAACTTGATCAACCCTTCATTGCTTGCATTGATGTTTGCTGTTGAGTTGCTTGAAGATGTATTGATCAGACTTTAGTAGTGTTAGCAACTTGGAGTTGACAAGCTTTTAATGGAAGGGTGTGAGTATTTTCGGTAGAGAATGTTAGATGATGAAGCTTTCAAAGCAGCTGGCTGTTGCGGCATGGATATAGCTTTTATAGTTCGTGATGCCCTCGTGACCGCTGTTAGTAGCAACGGTCTGCTTTGGGATAGAGCTTCTGCCCTTTTATATTGCATTATCTATCATTTATTTTATTTATTTTATTTGTTCAATGTTAATCTACGTCAGATGTGCAAAGGTATGGAGTCAGCAAGTTTAATATGAAGGCCAAAACTATCATAATAAGTTGTCTTGGGATTACATTTTGACTCAACTTTTGACCTCTTTTAAATATTATATTATTTTTCAAAGTCATAACACTTGGTATAAGGGTCCTTCTGTCATAACATGAAAAATTTCTTATCTCTCTTGCTCCTAACAATGACAAAGGCTGCAACAGAGTCTAAGTTAACAGGAGAATTTGAAATCGATGGGGTACATTGTGATATTAAATAATAGAAAGGGTAAATTGTCATTGAACCTTGCCTTAGGGGGTAACATGTAAATATCCCGTTTTGAATGTGTGTCATTTACAGATTAGTTAAGAGTAGTAAAAGACCTGTTACACCTTGGATGGGCCATCTTGAATATCGATCCAAAGGGAACATGGATGTAAAATTTTAGTGTTAGACCTTGAATAGTGGTCATCTGGACATAGATCTAAGGAAAACACTAAATTCTGAATTATCGTTGTTATGTACATAGTGACATATTGACGCATAAATTAGAATGATTATGTGGCATATAACTCTTGGTTCTTGGAGATTTATGATTACGTGAATGCATGAATGCTTGTGATCTAGTATATTGTTAAAACTTTCCTATTAGGCTATGTGCTCGCCCTTCCCTCCACAGGTGTACAAGATGATGTATGAGATAGTCAGCTTTCCGAACTATCTTAGATTTCGTGGATGATAACATTCAAGGTTCATTGGAGTGCATTTTGATGCTAGCATTGATTTAGAGTGGCTAACTACTTATTTTGATTAGTAACCAAAGCCTTGAGATTTTGGATCTTATCGTTAATGATTGCATATATAATTTTTGGATAATGTAATAGGTTTGCTCCATGTCATGCAAAAGCTAGTATGATTATATTTTGAATGATGATATTACATGATGAATAATACGATGAAATACAAGCTTTGAACTTAATTCGTACGTGTAATTAAATAATAACAATAATAATATATGCACTATTTTGTTATTTTCATAACTAGTCATACTCAAAGTCTCCACATAAGAGATTTTGGGGCGTGACACATACCTTCATCTGAATCCAAGGGCCATACGTGCTTTGAGAGGGTGCTTTGATAGGGCCTTATTCATTTGAAACATGTTGATCATATCCACACCATAAAGGACGTGCAATCTTTCATCATAAACGATAGTTCATCTATTATTTAGGTCTTGCAAATCTCTCTAATGTAGGCCCACAGTTGCTTGACAACCTAGAATCAAGATAAACATATCATTACAATTATGTTAATTTTCACACGATCAGATGACAAAGTAAAAACACATAATTTTTGAATTATTAAATTAATAGATAACAAAGCAAAAGTAACTTCTTTGTAACTCTTTACATATAATTTTTGAATTATTAAATTAATAGATGACAAAGCAAAAGTAACTTCTTTGCAACTCTCTATATATACCTCTGTCCTAGACAGTTCTGACACCACTACAAATTCTTGAAGTTGTGGAGAGAGACTAATAATTAGCTAAAATAAACCCTTCTTTTCTTGACCTCATTATTAAGCTTGCGAGATTCAAATCATATAAATATGATACATTAAAGTGTGCTAATACAGCAAGAACAAAGGTATTTCCCAGGTCCATAAGGAACAAGTTGTCACTCTCAAAATTCATCTGCATGCATTCCAATTTACTACAAGCACAGTTGTTTTTCTAAAACCTGGTTTCAGAAATTTCAACTTGGTTAATTCAACTGAAATCTAAACTGGATCCGAGGACAACTGGGAATCAGGATTCAATGCCGTAACCATTTTTGGAAGTATCTTTGCAATGTCATCTATTTAATCTTTCCCAAATCCCCAACTTCTAAGTAGCTCAGCTCCTAGAGCTCTCCTCTCTGTTCCATATTTTCGTAGATTCCCCAATCTATTCTCTAGAAATGGCAATACTGCAATGCTTGAACGCAGTCTAGCAAACATAGGTAGAGAGTGGACATCATTTGATCCTCTTGTTGCAGAACCTAAAATTGGGCTGCTCAACAGCTCACCACGTTGTCCAGCGTGATTCCCAAAAATTGGAGGAAATGGCAAAGGTATGGGGAGAGGACAGTGTACAACTGATAGATGGCAAAACTTTGGTTTTCTTATCGCATTTTCATAAACAGCATCAATTGTATCCTTCATTTCATACACAGAAGTATAACGACATCCTGTGGAACAAAAATGATGAGTTAGATAGTAGAAGGCACTTGGTTCTCATAAACGAACAAGTTCTTAATAAACTGAATGTGGGTTAGTCCTTCTAGAGACCAATACTCTAGTCCACTAAAGCAGATGAGTGGGGTGTGTGTTGCTTACAAAACTACAGTCTTCTAACATCCCTGGCTAGGCTGTCACTTTTTCCAGAATAATTTTCTCTTTAGCTTTCTTCGATAGTATTTTTTTTCCAGCTTGCTATCAGGCATCTTCTCCGCGTTCAAAAGGTTATTATCCCAAGGCAGCTACATTTAGCTTCTAGGGAATAAATAATGGAAAACGTTGCAAAGTTTACCACCAAAAACATTCAAGCTGGCGCAGATTTTTTGTGAATGTTATAAGGATAAAATTGAAATTTGGATGTTCGAATAGTCCAGCCATCTATATAAAAAAATCATAGCAAAGAAATAGCCACTAGATACTGACTAAAATGGTTCAATGTCATAACAGAAAAGTTGCAAACCAAGATGCCCTTGTTCTTCATTCTTAGGCATGAGTGTTTCGTTATCATAAAAAATTCTCTCAAAAAGCCACTCCAAATTTTCTTAATTTGCTTTTCCTTTTCTTATCTTTATCCTCGTACCTTCACTATTCCTAACAATTGATACATACAAAAAAAATTTCACCACTTAATAGTAACCAAAGCATTAAGTATAAGTTATTAAGCATGACCAAGGAGACTAGACAATAATTGACTGAAAATTGACTGATTCTAAATAATACCTGACCCAAGTGCTCCATGTACAGTCATGGATTCAACTGCCTGAAAGTCCTTCACATCCTCTGCCACCTCAGGTTTCAAAGGCTGCAAACTCCCAATTATAGAATCCTCATCATATTTACCTGGTTTTTATAATCCTGAATGGTTAACCAAATTAATTGCCTATAAATATGAGCATGAAATCCAAATCCACTGAAAAAATACCAATTAATGCTGGTGCTGGCATTGCAGCATCCAGAATGGCGACCATAATCTGCCTAGCTTGCCCTGCTAACATTTGTACAAGACTATTCACATCTACGGCACCAGACACACCACTGGAATCTGTAGTTGGCCCAACCAGCTCCATCCAGAAAGGAAGACTAGTAGAATGTAGAGCCGCAGCATAGCTGCACTACATTGGTAAGGCTTCCATCTTTGACGTGCAGGAATGATGAAACTTTACCTCTAAAATTACAAGCAGAAGATTAGTATACATAAAATATCACCACAACATGTGTGTGTGTGTGTGTGTGTGTTTATATATAAATATGAATGTATGTCCGCATAAAAGAAAAAACACGATCCAGATATGCTATGAGCTTGATGGCAAGTAACAAGGCAAAGGGAGATACAGGACATTGAATAAAGAGGAAAGCTAGAAAATCACATTTAAAATGTATTAGACAAGGCATTGCTCACTTTTACTCAAGCAAGGTAAACCAACTGGTACAATCAATTTACAGAAGGATACTAATCTTGAAAATGAAACTGCATCATGGAGGTCCCTGAATACAGTCTGCTTCCTGCTTCTGAGATTCATATGAGAAGTTGGATGGTGGACAGCATAGAGGAACACTGGAGTGTTTTGGTATTCACCAACAATATTCTCCAAAATGTCAGCAGCTACTGCAGAAAAACCTCCCAAGTCATCGACAATAAATTGAAACCCCTGTCAAAACCATAAAATGTTCAAAATTGAAAGAAAGAGAAGCATGTAGATTCAAAACAAATTTATATAAGATTATTCGAGCTTTGAAGGATGTACTAAAAGGAAGGTACTAAAATTAGATCCATGTGCATACTAGGGGAGTTTTCCAAGTCACTTTAGCCTTGGCACCACCCCTGGAATTAAAAAAATTAATGTATTTATATATTTAGATATTGACCAAGAGAATGACATGAAATTTATTCTCAATAAGAACATCAGGTGAAGAATATAGATAAAGCTCTCCACATCATGTAGAACTATTAGAGGTTTAATATTATATCTAGACCTATACTCACAAACTTGAGCTTTTAAGTGAAGTGGCTTTCTAAAAAGGTATTAGTAAAAAAGTGGACGTGTTTAAATCCCTTCAATAACATTTGAAAAAGAAGAAGAAGAAGCAGCAGCTATGTTTTGGCCAATTGTAAGACCCACATGAGGCATGTGAGCCGTTGGACCTGAGAGAGTATTAGAGGTTAAATATCATAGTTGGACAATGCTACATCTACAACCAAATACTACAACTAACTGCTGACAACCTGAGTGGACAAGAATTCACTGGAGAAGGAAAAAAACAAAAAATGAAAAAAATGAAGTTATATGTCTAGTAGAATTTTGCCAACTCAGGTTGTTAAGCAATTAGTTATAGGATTTGGTTGTAGATTTGGTATTATTCATCATATTTAAGCCCTAAACTTATAGGTCAAGGAATTTCTTAATAAAAACAAATGTTATTCAAATGCCTCATTGGGGATCTAGAGTACAAGCCTAAGAAGATCTCAGATTTGAAAAGACTGTCGTGGAGAAATAACCAAACAAAACAATAGAGAATAACAAAATATATTTGTTTGTTTGTGTATTTTGAGTTCTTGAGTTTTTGTTTTCAAAATTTCAGAAGCATACATGGTTGGTTTTAAATTTTTTTTTTATTTTAAAAATAATATGTGGTTGATATTGATTTAAATGCATTGGTAAACGCGTGTTTTCAAAAAACTGCTTTTAAAAATGAAAACAAACAAGCAAGTAACACATAGGTGCATCCTACATACAAAGTAGACTATATATGCACCCGCTCTGTATTTCAACGAGCATGAGATAAGCAATTATCCATCTTGAAATCAATAAAACTTATGTAGCTGAAAGTCATTAATTGCACTAAATCAAAAAGGGATAGAAAGTAAAAGGTTTCAAGTATAACACACCTCAATATGGTCACATTCTTCTACAAAAAAAACGAAGCCTCTCGCACGTCTTCGCCTTGGAAACTTCCAGCAAAAGCATCTTCCAATTCCATAATTGTCAAATTCCCGAATATCCATCCATGATCCACTTAATTCATACAGACTCTTGGGATGAAAGTGGACTTTTGATAAGTCTGTCCAAAACTGGACACCACTATCTAAACATCCAACGAAATCCTTATCCTCAATTTCTCTTTGAGAATCATTCTTCCCACTTTTGGTACCAATTATCGGCATGTAGTTCTGCTCTTCCTCATACAAACTTTGCAAGAACAAATTCTTCTTATGAGGTTCAAATGCATGGGTGGAAACACTACCAGGCCCTGCATATTGATCTAAGGACATTCAATTTATTATCCCCCAATAAACTATATGACCATATTCGGGAATTCATAAGAAAATACATAGGCAAGTGATAGGCACCCAACCACCATGGAGAACCACACCCCAAAAGCTAGCTGTTAAGGTGGGAAAGCCAGACACTTAAATACCACATCAAACAGCCCATACTACCCGATGTAGGACTTTGACATCCTATACTACCAAGGTCCCTATCAATTGCCCCTCCTCGGAAAGCCGACGTCCAGGTGGCTGCACTCGACAGCACTTCACTCGGCTCTGCACCGGTCAGAACCCTCCGCCAATAGCCCTCTCCGGTCCGTCAAACACCGGCTCTGATACCAAATGATAGGCACCCAAGCATCATGGAGAACCACACCCCAAAAGCTAGCTATTAAGGTGGGAGAACTAGGCACTTAAATACCCCATCAAGCAGCCCATACTACCTGATGTGGGACTTTGGTATCCCATACTACCAAGGTCCCTATCAACAAGTTTTACACACCTAAAATTACAATTAAAAAAAAAAAAGAAACAGAATAAGGCATATTGATTTAGAAGGCTCACTAGTTGACTTTTTAACAATGAAGCAAAAAAATGACAAAAAATTATGCATTTTCTGTTATTGTCTTTGCTGAGGAATCTTAAGAACTCCATCAAACGTTGTAGACATAAGCAGAAGTTAATATAGTGGTTACATAAGACAAACCCAAACTTACAATTTAGAGGAAGTAAACAATCATGGATAAGTTGCATAAGCAGTTATATTAAGAGCATAAAAAATCAACAATCTTAGAATTAATTACACTAGAAGGACCTCTATTAAAATGATATTGCCAGATATCCTTGTAGATATCTATTTCTAACAAGAAATAAGTTAAAAAATAAAACTATCTGCCAAGAGAACAAGGTACTATGGAATCCTAGAATGCTGTTAGAGGGCTGGTGAAAGTGATACCGAGCTGCTGAATTGTGACAGATCAAGATAGGATCTTCAAGTTGATAAACAACTCCACCCATGGTTGGAACAAACAAAATGGAACCCAACAAACACTCTTTCAAGGGATAACAAGCTCACCACCAAAGTAAACACCAATGAGATACAGAGAATTCACCTCCCAATAATGTAAACAAAGGATACAGGGCTCAAACTAACTCACTACTCTATGGAATCCACCAAGAGATACACAGTTAAAGAGAAATCAGTATAAAGACTGAAATTTCATTCAAATTTGAATTCAAAACTAAGCTCCTTTAAATACACAGCTTTAGGACTTAAATAACTTGGAACAACTCTCCAAGCATAGGTACAAGACAATAATTAAATGTGTTCAACGATTACGGCTCAACTAATACATTGACAACTAAATTATTGACTAAGACTCATAAATAAACTCATTAGATAATAAAAGCACAACCAACTAAGCTAGAAAACTGCAATTCTAGAGTAGACTTAATGTTGCATTAATTGCAAACCAGCTGCAAAGAGTTAGTAATAATTTTCTTCAGACCACTCCAAATGACACATTGAAAAATGTGTTAGAAAGTTGACTTCAAGATCTTTTATAGCCATAAATCTTGACAATTAATTCTCTGCACATCAGTGTCAGTTCTTTTACGAAATTGTCCCTCATTCTGGTTCATGTGCACTCTTGATCATTGCAGCAATTTGCACTTCCTCTGAATTGACCAATAGACCCATGCATTGTAACACACCCGTGTCATGCATTGTAACACTCCCGTGTCAAGCTCATCTGGTTGAAAAAGAAAAATTCATCCTCGAATTTTGATAATCCGAGAACATCCTTTAACACACTTTAATTGTGTTAAACTAGCAGTGAACTTCCAAGTATGAGAACGAGTAATTTTGTACTTGCCAACTCTTGTGACAATACTCATCCAATCACTCCAATAGCTTGCAACAAACTCATGAATCATTAAGTTTTGCAGCAAGGAATGAAAATCGTTAGCTTCTTCATGATGTCCAACAACAAAGTCTATGTCTGAACAATGTTGTTCTCTGATTGAATAGGTTGGCAAATGACAAGCATCCATAGGAACAACATCACACCATATTTCATCTTTATTAATATTTGGCAACTCATAAAAGTCATCAAATATTGGTGGTTTTCCATGATCCTCAAAGAAGTCATGCTCTTCTTCATCATTCTCCACCGATTCATCATTGTTAGCGACATCATTATCATCACAATTGCCCAAAGGACTTTGATCTTCCACTTCTCCATACGTTCCACCTACGCATTCTTTATTTTCCATAATTACCAAATGTTGCTGGAGTTGTTGGAGCTACCGCCTAAGATCTTCAATGATCAAACATTGCTAGATTTGTTGGAGCTGTTGCCTAAGATCTTCAATGATCAAATCCCATTCATCTCTTTGACGAGGAGACGGTTGGCTAGTAGAAGCAGCCTTGCGAGTACGACCAGCCATTAAACCAAAAGCTCTTATACCAATCTGATGCTGGATCTTCAAGATATGGCTCTGATACCAATCTGATACAAAGAATACAGGGCTCAAACTAACTCACCACTCTATGGAATCTACCTAGAGATACAGAGTTAAAGAAAAATCAGTATAAAGATTAAAATTTCATTCAAATTCGAATTCAAAACTGAGCTAAAAAATTCAAATTCTGCCACATACTCTTCTACAGATAACTCTTTTTGCTTGAAATTGTGGAACTTAAGGAAAACACCTTGCCTGTAATTTTCAGGAAGGAATTTCCTCTTAGGCTCTCTTTTCATTTTCTCCTATGTCAGAATTCCATTTCTGCCCTCTCTTTCTCTTTGTTTCTTCAAATTCTCCCACCATAAAGAAGCATACTTTTTTAGCTTGATTGCAGCAAACTTAACCTTACAAACTTTAGGCACATTTTTGTAGTCAAAAATACGCTCAACCGTATTAAGCCAATCAATGAACTCATTAGGATGCATTCTTCCTTCAAATTCTGGAATGTCAACCTTCACATCAAAATCTTGAAAGAAATGATTTCTTAATTCATGAGGATGAGGCGGAGTCTATCACTAGTGCTTCACTACGCTGATTGTGAAATGAATTCTCAACATCATGGACTGCATTTTCCCATTCGTCATGATTTTTCCCCCATGTTCTTCATTTTTCATTATTTCTAAACGTTGCTGAAATCTGGAAGTGATAAGATAGGACCTTCATCATCTTCTTTTTAATCAACTCAAAGCTTCTTTATGCATCTTTTGTCCTCGTAAAACTATTACCCTTTAAGCATTCAGTGATTGGAGCCATTATAGTACTGAATCCTCCTATAAATCGACGGTAAAATGAAGCTAACCTATAAAAACTTCGAATGTTGTGGACTGATGTAGGAGTCGGCCAATTTTGAATTGCTTCAATCTTGCTAGGGTCTATCTGAATTCCATCTTTTGAAACCACATACCCGAAGAAAATAAGGCTTTTGGTGAAGAACTCACACTTCTTCAAGTTGGCATAAAGCTTTTCACTTCTCTAGGTGTGGAAAATTTGCTGAAGATGATCCAAGTGATGCTCCTCATCTTTGCTGTACACAAGTATATTATCAAAATATACAACAACAAACTTGCCAATGAATGGTTTGAAGACATGATTAATCAATCGCATAAATGTACTTGGTGCATTGGATAGGCCAAATGGCATCACCATCCATTCATAAAGGCCATTCTATGTTTTAAATGCAGTCTTCCATTCATCACCAGGTCTCATTCGAATTTGATGATAGCCACTTCAAAGATCAATTTTTGAGAAGACTGTAGCACCATGAAGTTGATCAAGAAGGTCGTCAAGCCTCGGAATAGGAAATTTGTAATTAATTGTGATCTTGTTAACAGCCCTACAATCAATGCACATTCTTCAAGAGCCATCCTTTTTAGGCACCAAAAGAGCTAGAACAGCACAAGGACTCATGCTTTCCCTCACTAACCCTTTAGTGATAAGCTCATCAACCTACCTTTGTAATTCTTCATGTTCTTTAGGACTCATTCGATAGGCTGATTTATTTGGCAACATAGCACCTGGAACAAGATCAATACAATTGTGTATGTCTCTCATTGGAGGAAGGCCTAGTGGTATCTCCTTTGGTATAACATCATGGTACTCTCTTCAAGAAGATACTTCATCTCCGGAGGTGGTTCACTACTAACTTCATTTACTTCTTGGTAGACCATGGCAGTATGATAGGAAAGTAATGCATGATGGCTATAGGAATACTTATACATTCTTTAAAGATTGGGTCAAAGTTATTTTGGGTCCTTCCAAGTTAGAATGTTTCCTAAACCTACTAAAGGGGAGGGAAATGCTTTGCTTGCCCAAACAGAATGTAGAAGAGAGTTGGAGAAGGGAAGTGAAATTTATGTGTTCTTGTTGTTAGAAGAAAATGAAGTTAGTAATGAACCACCTCTGGAGATGAAGTATCTTCTTGAAAAGTACCATGATGTTATACCAAATGAGATACCACCAGGCCTTCCTCCGACGAGAGACATACAACATTGTATTGATCTTGTTCCAGGTGCTATGTTGTCAAATAAATCAGTCTATCGAATGAGTCCTAAAGAACATGAAGAATTACAAAGGCAGGTTGATGAGCTTATCACTAAAGGGTTAGTGAGGGAAAGCATGAGTCATTATGCTGTCACAGCTCTTTTAGTGCCTAGAAAGGATGGCTCTTGAAGAATGTGTATTGATAGTATGACAGTAGCACCATGAAGTTGATCAAGAAGGTCGTCAAGCCTCGGAATAGGAAATCTGTAATTAATTGTGATCTTGTTAATAGTATCATCAAATTCGAAAGAGACTTGGTGATGAATGGAAGACTGCATTTAAAACAAAGAATGGCCTTTATGAATGGATGGTGATGCCATTTGGCCTATCCAATGCACCAAGTACATTTATGCTGTTGACGAACCATGTCTTTAAACTATTCATTGGCAAGTTTGTTGTTGTATATTTTGATAATATACTTGTGTACAGTAAAGATGAGGAACATCACTTGGATCATCTTCAGCAAGTTTTTCACACCTTAAGAAGTGAAAAGCTTTATGCCAACTTGAAGAAGTGTGAGTTCTTCACCAAAAGCCTTATTTTCTTCGGGTATGTGGTTTCAAAAGATGGAATTCAGATAGACCCTAGCAAGATTGAAGCAATTCAAAAGTGGTCGATTCCTACATCAGTCCACAACATTCGAAGTTTTCATGGGTTAGCTTCATTTTACCGTCGATTTATAAGAGGATTCAGTACTATAATGGCTCCAATCACTGAATGCTTAAAGGGTAATAGTTTTACGTGGACAAAAGATGCATAAAGAAGCTTTGAGCTGATTAAAAAGAAGATGACAAAATGTCATATCTTATCACTTCCAGATTTCAGCAACGTTTAGAAATAATGAAAAATGAAGAACATAGGGAGGGAAATCATGACGAATAGAAAAATGCAGTCCATGATGTTGAGAATCTATTTCACAATTAGCGTAGTGAAGCATCTAGTGATAGCACTCCGCCTCATCCTCATGAATTAAGAAATAATTTCTTTCAAGATTTTGATGTGAAGGTTGATATTCCAAAATTTGAAGGAAGAATGCATCCTGATGAGTTCATTGATTGGCTTAATACAATTGAGCATATTTTTTACTACAAAAATGTGCCTGAAAGAGAAAGATGGGAGAATTTGAAGAAACAAAGAGAAAGAGATGGCAGAAGTCGAATTCTGACATGGGAGAAAATGAAAAGAGAGCTTAAGAGGAAATTCCTTCCTGAAAATTACAAGCAAGATGTTTTCCTTAAGTTCCAAAATTTCAAGCAAAAAGAGTTATCTGTAGAAGAGTATGTGGCAGAATTTGAATGGGTGTATTACAATGCATGGGTCTATTGGTCAATTCAGAGGAAGTGCAAATTGTTGCAATGATCAAGAGTGCACATGAACCAAACTGAGGGACAATTTCGTAAAAGAACTGGTACTGATGTGCAAAGAATTAATTGTCAAGATTTATGGCTATAAAAGATTTTGTAATCAGCTTTCTAACACATTTTTCAATGTGTCATTTACAGTTATCTGCAAAAAATTATGACTAACTCTTCACAGCTAGTTTGCAATTAATGCAGCATTAAGTCTACTCTAGAATTACAGTTTTCTAGCTTAGTTGATTGTGCTTTTATTATCTAATGAGTTTATTTATGCGTCTTAGTCAACAATTTAGTTGTCAATGTATTAGTTGAGCCGTAATTGTTGAACACATTTAATTATCGTCTTGTACCTATGCTTGGAGAGTTGTTCCAAGTTATTTAAGTCCTAAAGCTGTGTATTCAAAGGAGTTTAGTTTTGAATTCGAATTTGAATGAAATTTCAGTCTTTATACTGATTTCTCTTTAACTCTGTATCTCTTGGTGGATTCCATAGAGTGATGAATTAGTTTGAGTCCTGTATCCTTTGTTTACATCATTGGGTGATGAATTCTCTGTATCCCATTGGTGTTTACTTTGGTGGTGAGCTTGTTATCCCTTGAAAAGGTGTTTGTTGGGTTCCATTTTGTTTGTTCCAGCTATTGGTAGAGTTGTTTATCAACTTGAAGATCCTATCTTGATCTGTCACAATTCAGCGGCCCGGCATCAGAAAGGCAAAAAGTGATTAACACTATGATCACGTGACAACAACTGATGGCACAGAGGAACCAGCATCATTCAAGGTCCCACGTGAACTCATTGATCCAAGGGATCACGCAAAGTTAAAAACTACAATTAGTAAACGCACAAAAGAGAAACACAACTTTGCTCCAGCTTTGGACACTTGTTGCAAAAAGAAAATGGACAACACACATTACAAAGTCTTAGCCGAGGTAAGCTGTAAGCTTTTGTTAGGAGGCCTTATCAGTATAAGGCAATAACAGAAATAAGCAAAAATTCTATGTCATGTAAGGTCTGAACTATGATGATACTAGTAAGTGGATCCCATCACCTAAAGCAGAACACACTAGATCAAGTATCTATCAACATTTCTCATAAATTTAGTGCCTTGAGGTCAACTGAAACAAGGCGAGGAGTATATGTAAGAACACAATGCACAAGTTTAATCAACAATGATGTGAAATTTTCATCTACATGAACCGCACAAGCTGCAAAACAACTAAAACAAGTAACCAAAGTTTCAAAAAACTGACTCCACAACAGCTTTAAAAAAAAAAAAACTGATTACAGAACGAAAAAAAACGATAAAGCTCACTTAATGCGTCTCAACAGTGCGCTAGAGCACGTCCATATTCAGACACTGATTCTTGAAGACCGAATCACTTTCAGGGTCTGCAGCCAACCCTTGTAATTCATCCTTCAAAATTATACATACAATTATAACATTTTATGTCAAAAAATGTCCAGCTTTCGCTTTCCACTAGTCAATATGAATGAGTTTAAAAATAAAAATCTAATCACAGCCAACAAAATTTACTGGTATGTAATGAATCTTTACGAATGATTGATACCTGGAAGTTCCAGAAGTGAGAGCCAACGAAGTTGGCGAAGCCTTCTACTTGTAAAGTTACGATTTCTCTCATAATTATCTACATATAAACACAGTTAGTAAATAAATAAATGTCAGAAATTTATATGCTTCACAACGAAATTTCGAGTCTTTGCTTTTGTTAACAAAAATGGTCATCAACACAAGGACAACATGCATGTTAACCAATTTTTGTTAACGAGAAGAAATGGAAAACTTGCATGTCAACAGAAAGAGGGAAAAGGGAATAACAAGAAACAGAGGAGGATGTGATCGGGAAGTCGTGACTGGCGAGTGTGAGACAGTGAGTGACCGAGAAAGAGGAGAGTGATTGCTGCCGGTGCTGAGAGGAGGGTTAAGTCGTGAGGGTGACTGTGTGAGAGTGAGAGACAGAGAGAGAGAGAGAGAGAGAGGAGGACAGCTGCCGAGAAGCGAGGGAATACAACAGTCGATGACCGGCGGGGAGGGTGAGGCGGGTTACCAAAGTTGAAAGATTAGATACTGAGGTTCGGTCAAGAACTTAATGATCCCTTTCATTCCAGATATTGCAAATTACCCCCTGAATTGGCAATTTCCGAAGAATTCCCGAGTAGCTAAGCCTAATGTAAAAAAATATAATCATTATCTATGTATAACCTAACCCATACAATCTAATATAATATAAATTTATTAAATAGATAAAATTAAAAAACTAATTAATTAATTTTTAATAAATAAAATAAAACTCACTTATCTAATAAATGTATATAATATATAGTAATGCTACTCATACAAACTGATATACAAACTCTCCTTTATAAACTGATGTGGCTGTTGAGTTGGCAATACCACATCAGTTGCCATGTCATCAAAACCTACTATTAACTTAAACCCTATTTTCCTTTCCCGTTATTGTTTTCTTCTCACACCGTTAACCTATTTTCTCTTCCGTATAACCTGTTTCGTCTTCCACGCTGGTATCTTTCTTAAACGCTGCAATTCTCAATTTCACTTTAGAGAATCGGCTTCAGAGATCTTTGTTTTATCAACTTTTCAGAGATTGGGCGACTGAGAGAGGTGAGTGTATTTTTGTTCTTTGTTGTTCTGTTTGTCAATAAGTGAAATTGAAGAAACATATATGCTACAGGAATTTAATTGAAATTTGATATCATCAAAAGACTGATTGTTTTTTTCTATAATTTTTTTTACTGTAATATCCAGTTTCTTATGTATATTGATTAAAAAAAACTTTCTTAATTCAGTAGACTCAGAACTAATTTCAAATTTCACATATTTTCGAAAAAGAAAAAAAATCTTTAAATTTTAATTACTAAATTTCCCATGTAATTAAAAGGCTAATTCAATTCCTGTAGAGAAACTTTGTGTCCAAGTAGCCTCCCTAGCTTTCCCTTCAGAATGAATCCAAGTAGATACGTTTTCGGTGTGTGTAATATCAAACGATATGAGAGGATGTGAAGCGACTCCTCAAAAGTTACTTTGACCAAAAGTTACTTGCAAGTGGGGGAAGTGGGGGATGTGGACGTCAATCACATATTTGAGGAGTCGCTTCACATCCTCTCATATCGTTTGATATTACATACACCGAAAATGTATCTACTTGGATTCATTCTACAGGGAAAGCTATGGAGGCTACTTGGACACAAAGTTTCTCTATAGGTATTGAATTAGCCTTTTAATTACAGGAGAAATTTAATAATTAAAATTTAAAGATTTTTTTCTTTTTAAAAAATATGTGAAATTTGAAATTAGTGCTGAATCTATTGAATTAAGAAAGTTTTTTTTTTAATCAATATACGTAAGAAACTGGATATTACAGTAAAAAAAAAATTATAGAAAAAAACAATCAGTCTTTTGATGGTATCAAATTTCAATTAAATTCCTGTAGCATCTATGTTTCTTCAATTTCACTTCTTGACAAACAGAACAACAAAGAACAAAAATACACTTACCTCTCTCAGTCTCCCAATCTCTGAAAAGTTGATAAAACAAAGATCTCTGAAGCCGATTCTCTAAAGTGAAATTGAGAATTGCAGCGTCTAAGGAAGATACCAGCGTGGAAGACGAAATAGGTTATACGGAAGAGAAAATAGGTTAACGGTGTGAGAAGAAAACAATAACGGAAAAGGAAAATAGGGTTTAAGTTAATAGTAGGTTTTGATGACATGGCAACTGGTATTGTCAACTCAGCAGCCACATCAATTTGTAAAAAAAAGTTTGTATATCAGTTTGTATGAGTAGCATTACTGTATAATATACGTTAAATTATATAAATTAGATTATATAATTTAGTTGTATACCTAATCTTATTGAATAGCTAATAAAGCATAAAGGATAAAAAAATAATTTAATTAATAAAGTTATAAAATATATTCAATTTAATTATTATTGACATTTAGACAGTGAAACATATATCTTTTATTAATTAGAGAAAAGAAAAAGAGAGTTTAAAAAATTAAATTATTTTTTATTGGAAGTGATTTGACATATTATAAAACAGTTATAAAATAGATAAAAGTTTTCATTATTGTTAATGACTACCCTCTGTTGTAGTCTTTCACTAAAATAATTGCTATTATCATGTTCATAATTTATTCTTTTTTTTAAACAGTTTACTATTTTTTTCTAAGAAAAAAGTGATTAAACTAATATCTCAATAAATTTCAATTAATAAAATTACTTATTTTAAATTATTTTTCCATTTAAAAATTATAATGTCCAATTAACATATGAAAAGTGCCGATGAATCAATTGTCTTTTGGGTGAAAAAATCGATCCTCTTTAGAGCTTAAAACCTCTGCTTACAATTATTCAAAAACCTCTCTCTCTTTATAACCCAATAACTCTTCTTACAATTATTCAAAAACCTTATTACTACGAGACACATTATGTAGACATTTCAATCAATCTTGTTCGAAAGCTCAAGTCTTGACAAATAAGGTGTTTAACTTAAAAAACTAGCTTTTTGAAAAGAGAGATCAATCTTTTTTATAATCCATGACCTCCTCTTATATCTATTCAATATTGAACTTTCTAAAAAAAAATGAATATTAAAATATTTTTTGTTATTAATACTTTCTTAAAAGAATTATGAAGTCAACATTTAACAAAGATTTTGTATAATTTTTTAGTTAATTTACATATTAGTCTACATAATTTCCCTGGTTATATGAGCTTATAGGCGAAACCAACAACAATTATTTAATTGAAAATTCTCAAAAGAATGGAGTTAGTGTAAGAAGAGCGAAGGATTTGATCTATAAATTTTGCCAAACTGTAGGGGCTTAATTTTTATCTAATCGAAGGAAATTATTTTGGACAACAAAACAAAGACCTCAAGTGATTACATCACATCGGTTCAGCTCGCCACTCTGTTGTCTCTCTCCTTTTCTTCACAACTCTCAACTCTCTGCTCAAAACTTAGAACAAAATTAAAAAATATTGAAAAAAATTTTCCAATCATTCTCTCAGGTGAATTCATCAAACCTTTTTGTTTACATTCAATTCTCTTTCTTGTTATATTTTATTTTCATGTTGGTACGTTGTACATTTTCTGGGTGTGGATTGAATTCATGCTTTATTGCTATTGCTTTGGTTTTCAGTCTTCATCTTATCTGGGTTTTGTTTACAGTCCAACTCTTGAAGCACTTACCACAAGGATAAGAAGAAGATGAAAACTTTGTTATTTGATGATAATTTAGCTAAATTTGGATACATTAGGACAAAATAATACTTGGGTTTCAATAAACTTTGCTACTTTGATTTTTTTTTTTTGGATTGCTTTTACTTTTTTTTTTTTTGTTTTTGGTTTATTTCAGTTTATATTAAGCAAACAAAATATGGGTTTAATGTAATATTATGCGTTTGTCTGCAGCTTATTTAGTATATTGCTTTCTGCTTAGCTTAATGAGCTTTTTTTATTGATGGATTAGTATGTACATGTTTGGTGATGTTAATATGCTTACGTTATCTTTGTGTTGGTGCTTGTGACTCTTTTGTGTCAATAGTTTCATTTTTATGGCTGTTTGTTTTAGATTATTGTTCTCTTTAATGTAAAATTACCAACTAGTGATAGTATTTGATTATTAAATTTCTGTCAAAATGAGATATGGAAGGAGGTAGTTTGAGTGATCTGAATGGTTAGCTTAAGTGAGCTTAAATGTTAACTGCTTTGTATCATTTAGATCCATCTTTGTTTCTAACTTTTTGCCGTTTTAACCTATTCATGCTCCATTCTTCTACCCTTTTGTGATTATCATGGCATTTGTTGCTTCACTGGAACTGATAAGACCATCCACTGTGACTCTTGCTCATACAGTTTGATTCACTTTTGGTTTCTCAGCAACACACTTATTTGTTTTCCAATGATTGCTATAAAGCCACCAATCTATGTTTTCCTAAACTTCCTTACGTGTGGAATTTCTTTTCTCTTTATTGTTGATAATGCTTCTTGATTTTTGGCTGCATAATGCAATAACTTGCTTTTGAAAGATCTAATAATTCTTTTCTTTTTGTTTTTTTTTTGGCCAGTTGAGGTTAATTAATGTCTGTAAAAGTGCTTATGAAGTTGATGGCTGCAGGCCGCTTTGTTTCCTAATTCATTTGCTATGAGACAGTGACATTTGAATATTTCTTTTAAATACCTGCAAAAATGCAACATATAATCTATGTTTTAGCAGAATTTCATCGTTTAAATGGGGCAGGTAATAAAATGCAGTAAATTTGACATGGAGGTGTTTAAGATATCTTATACTTAGAGCCATACTGTTATTGAAATATCTCTAATTTCGTTATGTGCTTCATTGTGCCTTCATGCTATGTGAAATACAGTGGAAGCTTTGAGTTCTCATCCAATGAGATGACTAAATGTACTCGTAGCATCATCATGGACTACTTGGTTGAATTCAAGTGTTTAGGTGGTTATATTTCTGCGATCATTCGTTGACATAAGGATATGTTAATGGCCTTCTTTTGCTGCCATGCCATTGTATTTACAGGATTTTTTTTTTTGGCATTTTACTCCATTTTCTGAGCATCTGTGTATTATGAGTACAAACTAACATGAATCTTTTAGAGGCAGTATTAGCATTAAATGAAAGTTTTTATTCAAATTGTTGATGATTGGTGTGACATGATAGGTAAGCAGTGAAATACCTGTCATCTTACAAACTGAAAATCTGAGTTCTTATAAGATATTATTATACTTGTATAATCAGTACTCAAATTTGCGAAATCTTCCATGGCTCTGATACATACCCTTTTACTGATATTCTGTGTAGGGGGAATAATTATCCTGGTTCAATTGATAGTTAATATGGGACCCTTAGTTATTTTATTCTTTTCAAATCTATGTCAGAATCTTTGCATTGTGTATGATTTGGCAATCTAGGAAGTTATATTCCCTATGGTTTTATCTGTTTGAACTTGCACAAGAAATTCTATCTGGCATTTTCCCTGAATGAGGAGTTTTCTGTTTTTATGCTTGAAGTCAATCTGTATGTGCTTTAATTATATCTATGCACTTCACTTTTCCTAAATATTTTTGGTTCTTGCTCTTCAGAATTGTAATGACAAATAATGATGATAATGGCAATTTAACATCAGTTGATAACCCATTTGGAAAACTTCCTGATCATCTACTGATTGAAATTTTCATCCGAGTCCCTGTGTTGGAGTGGGTACAAATATCTTGTGTTAAAAAGCAATGGGCCATTCTGTTTCGTGGAGAATGCTTGTGGCAAGCTGCTCTCACCAGGACTTTTCCTTTGGCTGGCCAAGCTAAAAAGTGGCCTGGACCTATTCCCCAAGGGTCGAGCAGGAGGTAAAATCTAAACATATCTCTTCTTATTCCCTGTTTATTACATTTATTTTTTCCTCGCAGCCTTATTTTTTGTTAATTCTTCTGTTCCACATCTGTTAGTGTACATTAGGGGTCATTTAGCTATTTTTTTAAAATGCAAATAGTTACGGGTGCCACAGGATTCATTATGGCGTACTAAATTAAGTAACTGATCAAGGACATCTCGTTTCTGCTAAGCTGGGTCAAAAGCTCAAGAATATATGAAAGCTGATATATGTGTGGTTTTATATCCTAATATCTTTAATGACTCATGTATCCAACAATTTTATTGTTAGGGCTAGGTTCTTTACCTATTTGATTGATGGTTTAATACTAGCATAACATGAAATCAGAGCTAAGTTGTCCAAGTGACTCTCTGTTCAAATCTCTCTATCAGATCAATTAAAATTATGGTAAGTTGTATCTATTTTTTTCATAGTTGTGTTTCTGGCTGTGACTGGTCCATATTTCATGCATGTGAAGGGTTGTGTTAGAAATTAAATGATATTGCCGGGCGCTATCTACTAGCTTAAATTTGTTGGTTTGCTGCTAAGTTAACAACCATTATCAGAATGGGCAGTAGTCACTACTTTCTTGTTTTGGTAAATTTGCTTTTTTTTTTTTTTTTTTATAAGAGAATCTGTTCTGGGCTTTATACCCCTTCTACACTTGATGAATTGTTGCTATGTACCAAATGACTTCTTTCTTTCAAAAACAAATAAATAAATAAATAATAAATGTAGAAAGATAAAAACATGCAAAATATAGTTTTTGTGCCTGTGTGTACATTTCAATACATAACTTAGTTTCATGTTTTGGAAATTAAGTTGTTGCTTCGTGAGTGTTGAGTAATCTCTAGGTCTCCCCCCCTTTCTTTCTTTGTTTTTCTTTATTCTTCTGATAGAAGTGAGCTTAGTATAGTCTAACTCTTACATATTTTTTCCAGGAGGTACATAGCTTTACATGTTAGTAAGCACATTTTTGCCCTGGATGGTGAGATAGACGAGATTGTGGGCCATACTTATTTGTTTTTGAAAGAACAGCTTGAACTCTCAATCATGCCACCTTCATCAGGAGTACTTCATGGAACGATAATTGGTGTGTTCTCATCTTCCTCTTCCTTTTAAATCTTTTCTAATTTGCAACTTTTATATGGTTTTAAGTGGAGATGGAATTGACAATTTCTCTATCTGAGAACTGATCCTGTGAATTTATTGTGGGCCAAAACTTTTGATGAGGAACAAGATTCCTCAAATTAAAAGAAATGGAGGGAGATGTAGACCGAGGAAGAGGAGAAATAATAGAAGAAATTTGAGATAGAAGTAGAGTGAGATTGAGGAGAAAATAAATCTTTTATTGAAAAGATAAAAAATTTCATATTCGAAAAACCTAAGAAACAAAATAACCAATGACACTTATTTATGGTGTCAATACACATAACTTGATTTGTAAATAGAATCTAATCTCAACTAAACTAGAAAATACCAAAATAAAATATTAAACAAAATAGTAAACTATTAATTAAGAAAATAACTCAAATTAGAATTACTCTCAATTTAAAAAGTTAAAATCTCTACTTTATTAAAATCACTAAAATTGAGTAGACAACACTAATTTTATTCCTAATAGATCCTACATCAACTTCCTTGTGCAACGGATAAGTTTCTCCGCTTTACCATATGACACGGACCGTAAATGAGTTGACTTGAGTTGAAGTCTACCTAATCTAAGTTTGTTTTGTTAATCTGTGAATCCAGTTTGAGCCTAAATTCTCTTTCAGCATCAAGGTCAAAAATATGCTCAAGCTTAATTTGTTAGATTGTTGAATGAGTTTAATTAGAAACCTGCCTTATTTTTGTGAAAATAAAATATAATTTCATGCTAATATTTAATATCTAAAGAACGATTCTAAGTTAAAAAGTAAATGAACTTATATTTCTATTTCATTTAATAGTTATCCTTTCTTTTATATGAGATAAAAATATTAATTCAGAAATTTTCTAATAAGATTAATGGAAAAAAAAAAAACATTTATGTAATGCTTACGAGCATATCAAGTCAGCATTATGTTGGCAAAGGCTTGGTTAACCCTGGTGATCGAACTTAGACTATGCTTGAGCTTGTTCCACTATTTGATGAAGCTCAACTGAAGCTACTCACAGGCAGTCTGATTCATCTTGCAGTCCTATGGGTTATTTTCAAAGGCCATCATGCAAATATCTCATTTATAGGAAAATGCACATGCGTGAAATAACACAATATTCTTGTACTAGCTGATTTATTGACATATTATAAGGATTTCCCTTGCTGGCATGTGTTAATCACAAGCATATGCAAGCCTGATATGTGAGTTTCCAATACTTGAGTTTTCTGATTACCTCCTGACGGTATTTTTGCTTGGGTGTTGGCAGATCAGTTTATTGCTTGTGGCAAATCAAGAGACATGGCACATGAGCTTGCTTCACAGATCTGGCTGGCCGTTCTTGACAATTTGGAGGAAAATGAGCAAACATTTCTCTTACTTAAACGTCTCGCACTGGAGGGTGATGTAAGCTGCCATTCAGAAACCCTTTTCCTCATTTAATTTATAATGAAACTTGCTGAAACTACTAAGTGCAAATAACGATCACAGAGACTTACTCACTTAGAGATTAAAAAAACATACATATGTGTCTCTCCTTGTGTGTGCACGCGCTTCTGTACATATACAAATAATCACAATTCACAACTCCATACCTTGAAGAATCCAATTTTGGTAAATCTGATCATGTATCTGTCGATGACAAAATAATGGCCGATTTTTGTGATCTAAAACACAAATGGACACAGGACTGTGCAAACATTCATAGTTTTTGCTATGATTTCTTCCCAGAGAAAAAAAAATCAAGTACTATTTTTTCACTTGCAACAATATTAATTTTTCTAATGCCTCTATG
The DNA here is from genome assembly GCA_013180625.2 of Boswellia sacra. Taxonomy (NCBI): domain Eukaryota; kingdom Viridiplantae; phylum Streptophyta; class Magnoliopsida; order Sapindales; family Burseraceae; genus Boswellia; species Boswellia sacra. Next base: position 7,315 of record SNVD02016306.1, on the reverse strand, counting down.
CCATCTGCAGGTTTTTCTTCCATACCCATATTCACGATCAAACAAAGTGCAATGGCGAGTGTTTGAAAAGCTCTTCACAGATTTGCGTGACTGCTTCAATCAAGTAGATTACTATGATGTGTTGGCATGTGCTAAGAACAAGTTTCAGACAATTCCGGCGACTTGGTTAGGCTACTAGTCCTCAAATTGAGTTTTGCAATGATGGTAATAGTTGTATATATGAACGTAGCTCTAGCATCCAATCCAGCAAACTTCTATGGTAGCATCATGGAGTAAAGCCCTCGGTACATTGCGGTCCACAAAATGATACTGTATAATTGTGCTGTTAATCAATGACTTTCTACAGAATTTCCCTACATAATACGGCAAAACTCATTTAAGCTTGCAGAATACATATCCCTTTTACTTTTTCTTCATCTTTGTAGAATAAAATCACAGTATTCCTTGTTTGAATTATAGACTTGTATACGCATTGTAAAAATTTGTGTAGTTTGATGAAGATGTTTGTCACATATTATAGAAGCTCAGAAGTATAATTGTAAGCTTGGACAAGCCTTCTGGGCATTTGATGGAAGGTTTAAATGCAAGTTGAAGGATATGCTTCACTTTTTGCATTAACATTTTTGTTTGCTTTTGAAAATAGTCTAAATATTGGAAAAGAAGAAGAAGAAAGTATTGTAAATCATATATCTTATTTTAGATACAATCAATTTTCACATATTATTTTATTTTTTGAGTTCATATTGTTCGTCTAACCTCTGCTTAATTTTTTTTTTATTTGTTATGTGCTTTTGTTCATCTCAATTTTTTTTTGAACGTTTAGCTTCAATTTGTATACTAAAAAAGTCATAATTTAAAATTGCATTCTTACCTAGAGTCTCATAATTGCTTGAGTTGCAGCACTAGTGAGGACAGATTTTGGATAATTAAAAATAAAATTGGGTAAATATAAATTTCAGCCCCTATTTCTCGTCTTAATTCTAAATCCGATTTATTGCCGTTGGCTTAAGGTCATTCATCTATTTGCCGTTGGTTCTTATCTTTAAATCTAGGGTTGACTGATCTTGACTTATGTAAAGATAATTTTTGCCCTTTATTTGATCCAAAAAATTTTATAAAATTTCCCTCTACACATTATTAATATTAAATTTATTAACTGCATAATCACACTTTTCATGATAACAAATTTATTTGATAAAAAATTTCAGGATTGGATTATATGCCATATGAACACTCTTTATAGTCCTTTTAAAAGTACCTACTATTTAATTTTAAATAATAACTTTTTTGACCCTACAAATTTTCATAACTGATTTTTGCAAAAACATGTGTGTGTATAAAATATTCTTAGTTTTAATATAAGTTATTTTATTATAAAAAGAGAAAGTTGTATTAAATGAGAGTAACGCTATACTCATAACCAAGTTTTACAACCAACTCTTTATAATTTGAGTTGACAAAAATTCTTTAGAGGATTAAAAAATATAAATAAATAAAGTAAGTTACAATATATGATATGACAATTATTTCTGTAATAGGATATTGCCAACTTATATTATAAAAAATAATCATTGTAAAAGATTTGTAGGTGGAGTATTGTTCATTAAATAAAGTACTTGAAAGAAATTCCTGGACTAGTTGAGAGCACTTTACATTCAAATTCTGGAAGTGTTAAGAGGTCTATATGTTTCCAAAATTGAATCAAGAAGTCCAAAATGTTGTGTTGACTGCCCATATAACTGACTTGTATTAACTTTGAAGAGGTCCATAATTCTGTAAATCTTTAGGTTGTGGCAAGCTATTAAGGATATGCTCTTTTCGTAATTTTTTATTTTTATTTTTAATAGGATATAAGAATATATGGTTGATTTTGATTTTTTTTAATTTTAAAAAGGATATGTAGTCGATATTGAATGTAAAATATATTAAAAAATATGTAGCACAGAAAATAGAATTTGAATCCAAAAAAGAACAAACCCTAACACAATTAAGGGTTTGAAAAGATGACAAATATGTCCCAACACGAAAATAGTAAAATAATAAAAAAAGTGGATTAATATTGAACCCTAGCTAATTGGTAAAATAGGTCAATATAAAATATTATTTTACACGTAAATAGCAACAAAGCAATTGTCGTATGGTCATTAGCATTTACCAAAAAAATAAAAAATTAAGAGAAATAAAATAAAATTGATTATTTAATATAAAAATTTAATGTCATTTATATAATATCATTTTTCATTTAATTATATTATCTTTTATGAACAAGAAGTAAGGGAATTTATGGAATACAAAGTAAAAAATCATTTCAACATTTTCAGTTTACCTTTAAGTGAAATTTTTACAACTTTCTAGGTTAAATGATTTATACTTAAAAAATGCTTTTGTTTTAAAAAAAAAAAGACTTAAATCTTAATAGTTTTAAATAAAATGTGTTATAAACAAACACTCTCTATGATGATTGTTAGAGGCCAAGGTAATTCTAACAACAAAATCTTTCTTAGCCTTTTATGACAAAATGTCACTTTGAATTGAAATAAAAAATAATTTTACTAAATGATAGATTGCCTCCTGATAATCATTTTGGTGTTACTTTTGTCACCAAAATCTTGACAATTACGGTGGTTAGCGACCAACTCTCTGATGATATTAGATTTTCTAATTCCCTTTTTTTAGGGAAAATTGAGAAAATGAACAGAATTAGAGGGTCTTGTTGAAAAATAGACACATCCTGAAAATTTTTTATCCCATAGACACTTTCTTGCGAAAAAGACTGAAATACCCTATAATCAATATTTTCCCAAAACGCTATCAATTCTGATAAGTGTCTATTTATATATCATTTTCATATCAATTCGTCCATGTTTCTTTGCTATATTCCTTGGTATTTTTATGTTTTTGTGTGGTTTTGATGTTTGTAGGAGTTTTGGAGCAACTTGCACAAAAATGGAGTAAAACCCTTCATTTTCACCTCTGCTAGTCAACCATCTTCTCGGATTTAATTGTATTGATATACAATGAACCCGATGACATATCATATACCGTTGAAAAGCTCTCGAAGTCTACTTTTTGGAGAAATTTACGGTTTATGAATCCATTCAGTGTACCGAAAGTTGTAATCAAAACAGTGTGAGAAGTGTAGAAATGTAATTCCACACATCACTGTAGCATGTATAATACGGGACACTGTAGCACGTTACTGTAGCAGAGTATTTAAACACATTTTAGGGTTTTATTTCATAACTTGAAGAGGGGAGAACGTGGTGGAGGCTGCAGCTCTGGAATTCTTTCATCTCTTGGAGTTCTTGAAGGAGAAAGGAAGCTTGGAAAGAGGAAGAACTACAATCCAAAGAGAATTACATCAAATTTGCTAAGTTTTTCCCTTCCCTTTCATTTTCTGGAATGTCTCCATGTTGTATTGTATTTACCACGTTCTTAAACATGTGTAACTGAATCTGAATTGGTTGAGGGTGATTTCAAAGCCCCTGATATGGTTTTTGTAAGTTGATTGTGTAAGGAATTGTTATCCAATTCTCTAATTGAAGTTGCTTGTATTCTCCCATATTTAATGCTTATGATTGCTTGCTGATTGTATTTGAGTGGCCAACTGAATATAATCTGGTTGTGATTTATTGCTAGACTAGAAATCTTGATCCGTAATTGTCTTGAATTTCTAATCATTAGTAGCAAAATTGTGATCAGAGATTACAATTGGAGAATATAACCTAAGTTAAATAATCCGAGCTTGTGTGTTTATTGCTTAGATCAACCTATCTTTCTTATCATAATGCATCCATTGAATTAAACTCAGAGAGCTTGTTCTAGGTTGTTTAATGGATAGAGATTAAATAAAGAGCTTGTTTTATTTAACAACAAAGTAAGGAAAGATTGGGGTAATAGAGCTTGTTATTATCTACGGTTGATAACTTCAATGCTGTAATTAGATGACAATTCTACAATTAATTCGCAAATCCATATCTTGTGGTAGAGAAGGATCCCTTAACCAGCTTTCTCCCATTGATTTTTCATTCAAATTTACTTTCTGTTTTGTTATTCTTTACTTGCATTCTTATTTCATTTAGTAAAGCATTCAACAAAAATCCCCCCCTGTTTAGTTTATTGTTGCTGGAAATAACAAATTCAATTAGAATCAATCCTCGTGGGAACGATATCTTACTTATCACTTTATTACTTGTGCGACTAGTATACTTGCTAGTTTCGAACGCATCAAGTTTTTGGCGCCGTTGCCGGGGATTGATTTTCTAATCGATTTGTTATTTTGTTTTCATTGTTGATTCATATTTTCTTTGTTTTTCTTTTCTGATTGTTTGTGTTTAGACAACATGGCAGTAAACTTCTATCAATTCAGTAGCGGATTTGAGCCACAAGTACCATGGAAAGTAAATGAGGTAAGCACTCCGAACATTGAACAACAACTTTCTGAGCTAACCTCTCTTGTGGAAAACATGGCTGTAGGAGATATGCAAAAATCTTATGAATGTGGGATATATTCTACGATGGAGCATCCAATCGACATGTATCCAACTTTACAAGAAGAATATATGGAACAAGCCAATGCCATGGGTGGATTTCCAGGACAAACGAGGCAATGGTATGATCCTTTCTCTAACACTTACAATGCTGGATGGGAAGATCAACATAATTTCAGTTACTGGAATCATCAACTAATCACTCCAAATGTGATACCAAATCGGCCACAAAGTTTCAATCAACCTAGAGTGCAGCAACCATTTCAAATGCAACCACCACCAATGCCACATCCAGCACCGCAACCAGCTTCACAAAACTCAGGTATGTCTCTCGAAGATATTGTTAATGCACTTGCCACTAACACAATGCAATTCCAGCAGGAAACTGGGGCAAGTATCCAAAACCTGGCAAATCAAATGGGACAATTGGCTACTAGCATGAGCAAATTCGAGGGCCAAGACTCAGAAAAATTATCTTCTCAAACGTGATCAATCCAAGAGAGAATTCTTGTGCGATAACTTTGCAAAATGAAGAGCAATTAGATGTCCTACCAAAGAAATCACAAACTGATGAAGGAGATGACACCACTTCCACCATGAACAAAACACTGACTTCTCAGGTAAATCCTATAACTCCCATTCCTTCATATGTTTCTCCTCCACTTTTTCCTAGTAGATTTGCACAATCGAAGGAGAAACAAGAACAAGAAATCCTGGAAACTTCTCACAAAATCGAGGTAAATATACCACTTCTGGATGCTATTGAGCAAGTACCTCGTTGTACAAAATTTCTCAAGGAGTTATGCACCAACAAGAGAAAGTTGAAGGGAAATGAGAAAGTAAGTGTGGGGGAAAATGTTTCAGCTGTATTGCAAAGAAAAATTCCTCCAAAATGCAAAGATCCAGGTACGTTCATCATTCCATGCACCATTGGTAATACCAAGTTTGAAAGAGCTATATTAGATTTAGGAGCATCTATTAATGTCATGCCATATTCTATTTATGCTTCTTTAAATCTTGGACCTTTTGCGAAAACTGGTATTACCATTCAGTTTGCTGATCATTTTAATGCATATCGCAAAAGAGTTGTGGAAGATGTGCTTGTGCAGGTGAATCAATTGGTTTTTCCAGCAGACTTCTATGTCCTTAAAATAGAGGATGAGACATCTCCTAATCCAACACCGATTCTTTTAGGGAGGCCATTCTCGAAAACTGCTAGAATCAAGATTGATGTTCATTATGGCACTTTGACCATAGAGTTTGATGGCAAGGTGATATGTTTGATGGCAAGGTGATATGTTTTAATATTTTTGAGGAAATGAGGGACTCTAATGACTTACATTCTGTTTTTGCAGTTGACGTTATTGATTATTTGCCACAACAATGTTTTGAGTTAACTCGCAAGAATGGAGTGGATGTTGCTATTAGTGAACACATAAGGATAGAAAGTTTCAAAGAACCAAGAAAGCTGATACAAGTGTCTAAAGAAGTGGAGGAAGCTGTGACAAGCTTGGAAGAGACTATAGCTATCACCACAAATAGGTATGATGTTTCATACATTGATTGCCTTTCTAATGAGAAACTTCTTCCTTCTGTGATGAAGCCAAAACTGGGCTTAAGTCACTCCAGTCATTTGAATTAGGATTCGGGTTGAGAATGATTACTTGTGAGTACAATTTTTTTTTTGGGGGGAAACAAAAAAAAAAAATGGGCCTTGCAACGAATACAGAAGATAACTCGTCCGAATACTTACAAGATCACAAAGAGCTAGTGGAAGTGGACAATTGTTGAAATCCAAGGGCCATCATAGCATTGACCGTAGTCTGTAGAAGAGGGATCCAAGCCCATTAGAGAAGCACAAACAGAAATGGATCCCATCCCATGATGGAAAAACCAACGGTCAGGGCCTGAGGAAGTTTAAACCACCTCAGCGCTTATTGGGAGGCAACCCAATGTTTTGCAAAATAAATTAAAAAAAAGAAAAGAAAAATAAAATAAGGTAATAATGATCGATTTTTGTGTCTCGAGGAGATTCTTTTCGTAGGCCATCAAATTGATCAGGTTTTATCTCTCTTTGACATATGTCTTATTTGTTTTTATTTGTTTTTACTTGTTTTTGTACTTTTGTTTGTTATTGTGGTGTTATCTCTTTTATGTGTCTTTAGTTTCATTTCTACTCTTTTCTTTTTCTTTTCTTGTGTTTAATTTGATTATTCCGTGCTTCGAGTTCAGTTGTGCAACAGCTTGAGGAAACATTCAAACGGGAGTTGAAGCCATTGTTCAAAGGTTTGAAACGAGCATATCTGGGAGAAGAACAAACTCAATCGCATTATCGGTAATATCTCTCCTTTTCTTCTCTTCAATGGATGCGGATATCTTTCTATCGAACCTTCGTAAATATTTCCTTTCACTTCCTCAAAATGCTGTGTTTAAAATTTATAAAGTACGGATGACTAGACTTTGGGCGTTGATGCTCCAAAATGTGCCTGCTGATATCCGATGGCTTATCGAAGCCAAGGTGAGATTGACCGGTGAGCCGGACATTAATCTCGCAAAATACATGCCTGGTCTAGGAAAGAGCTACTACGCCAAGAGGCGAAGAGCGAAAAGGTTACAAGTATGTTATAAATGTGCTAGATGAAATTGTAACCAGACTTGTCGTTCATTAGGTTTTGCGTCCAGGGATAGAGAAGATAAACTTTCATTTATTAAGAATGGTTTGAGTAATGAGTCGCTGGATAATGTTTTGTTAACTCTCGAGTCACATCTTGTGGACTTGTTCAGCGTGAATTGCTTAATCTATGGACACAATTTCGTGATGAATT